>VZSC01011481.1:62921-118573 GCA_013398225.1 Steatornis caripensis
CCATTTCATGGTCACTGCAGCCAAGACAGCCCCCAACCTTCACATCTCCAAAATAGATGTATTTTCTTCAGAACTCTCCACTAGTGAACAATCCCTGTCTTAACAGCTCTTAAAGAAGAACCAAAACCCTTCTAGTCTTTGATGACTGTAGCATTTAATTAGATATTTAAAGCCTATTTATCCAAGCAAAACAATGTACCACACACATAGATCAGAAGATAAATCCTGCCCTCATTGTCTCCAATTTAATTCTTTAGAAGGCATTTCTAGAGGTTGGAGCCTCTGATATTTGAGCACTGATTCCCTGAAGGATGACAGTTTCATAAAGGATTCTTTCTTTAAAAGGAGTATTGGGGGGTCATTTGTAGACAGGCTTGTGTTTCAAAGAACGTCTTTATTCTCCATTGACTCAGTTAATACATTAAGTCACTGTCAGTAATGCTGATGTGCTCTACCCTTGTGGGGCCCACAGAGGATTTCCAGTGTTCACTACATGCTAGGTTCTGCTCTTTGCTTTGTGCTTGAGCAGCATGAAAGGGAAGCGGACCTCATAAGCAGACTAGTCCTAGAGATATTGTGTTGCTTATTTTCTTCTGCTGGGTTTCTGAGAAGCAATCTTCAGCTGTTAATTAAAGAGGAGTACTCTTTCCTTCCTAGGGACACAGCAAAGCAAATCTGGACTCCATCTATCCCACACCCAGTCCAGGGATGCCTGCTCTCACCTTGAAACTGCACCAAAGACACTGAACAATTAACTCATCCTCAGAAAATGTTAGAATAGCCCATGTTGGAAGGGACTTCAAAATATCATCTGGTCCAACCTTTCAGGAGAAAAGGAGACTATGTTAAAACAGATAGGGAAAGCTTGCTGCTGGAACTTGTTTTCAAAAAATGCATACATGTACATAAATGTACAGGAAATTAAATCACTGCTATTTATCATTTTAAATCACTCTTACACTTTGGGACAGCCCATGGGTTTCAGTTCACCCTCCACTACATCAGATTCCTTCGAAGGTTTCTAGCATTTGTCTGTAGCATGCTAAAGGTATTATTTAAAATTAAAAACTATTAACATGGGTTAATAAGAAAAGTTCAATGTTATTTGGAATTATAGCTTTGGAACGCTGTGGACAGAAGATACTGAACAAAATAAAACAAATGAATGTATAACTTGCACAGAACGATCTCCCTGTGTTTTTCCAGGGTCTCTCCATCTTCCAGCTTAGAAATAACAACAGCATGTGTTTATGATGCGGATAATCTCTCACCTCAAGCAATCTGTGTGCTGTTTTGTCACTGGCTTTGGTCTATTAATATTCTGGTTTTATTGCTACTATTATGTGTCCACTCCACAATGGCTATTTTACATACTTTTCCTTCAGAAAAGGCCTAATGACAGCAGCTTCTCTTTCAGAAAACCTTTTTTTTTGTAAATATGATTTCCAGATTAGGTTTGAAGGCTCAGAGTGGACCTGCAGTATAATTAATGAAATATGCAAGTAATAAATACCATGTAATCTCAAACTCTCAGTCCAGTTGTTATATTCCAAATGGAAATGCTTCAGCAAGTACGGAGGCTACAGTCCTCCATCTCACTTAGCGACACACCTCTATCTCACCTGGTACAGCCACATACTGCATAAGAAATTTAGGTGATTCAGAACTGCGGGGACAAAATAGGTGTTCGAAAAATGCCCAGTGGAACAAATTTAAAGGATTTATTTATACACATTTCAGTTCTTAGGCCTAGTAAATAAGATCTTGTCTCTCTCGTGGCTGCAGCCACCCTTATCTCAAGCATTAGTTTCTTTTGTACAAGCACTACACTTTTCATGCCAAGTACTCAAACTATCCAAACTCTGCTGATCAGTAAACCACCTGCTTACCTGAGCAAGGACAACCTGTAATGTTCTTGGCAACAGTAACAATGTAAAGGGCATGCAAGTAAAGCATCCTACGCTACAGCATACAGGCCATAAATACATCCATACTGGAAAGCAAAGAAAAATGTACAACCCTCATAGCACTGAAATTCTGGAAAAAAAGCCTCCCAGTAGTGAACAAAAGGAACCCCTCATCATTCTTTTATTTTTAAAACTGAGTTTGATCAGTTCAAGAACAGTACTGTTCACACAAGAAGAGATTGGTCTTGATTACCCAGGGAATATTTTCTAGTCATATGTTCCTCTGAGATTAAGGATGTCTGTTTCGTTAGTTTAAATGGAACATGTAATCCCTCATGAGGTTTCAAAATCTCACACTTCTAGTTTACTTCCTAGACATTTCCAGTTCCTTCAGAGCTTTTATTCTACCTGGAGCAAGAATTTTAAATCCCTTTACCCCCCACCCAGTATCTGAGCAAATTTTCATGGTTCCCTTTAAGTCACATAAACGATCAGCCTGAGGTCCTAGAAACCTGAAATATCATAGTTATTTTATTTATATATTCTGCGGTTAGGCAAACTTGAAGACTTGGTTTGACCAGTGATGGTTCAGTTACCTGTATCTGACTGATACCTGTATCTGATATTGTCATACTAAGCAGTGCAAAGTTTTCATTTCCGCTATTAGGTTTGTAAACTGTTTCACACTACTCCACAGCAGGATTCTGGGTATGGGAGAACCTTTGACCCTTCCAAGAGTGAAAAAGGAAGAGGATAGGAGGATGACAGGAGTCTCCTACACAAAAGCCTCTGAGTGGGGCACCCACACTGGACCTTGTCAGAGAGCAGAGATGCAGGAGCTTGTCCGGTAAGAGTTGTGCTTCTCCATCCCTACAGCAGATAGGTCCCATTCAGCATCCTCCAGCAGCAGTATGGACCCAGCACAATTGCTCCCTCTGTCAAACCAGGTGCTTAATCCTTTTTCTCCAAACCCTTCTAATATCTTTCTTGATCATTTCATCTATCTACTCTACCCCACCTCATTTCTAAGCAAGCAGTACACAAAGTGAGCTGTGTGTGTAGCTACTAGGACAAACAAGCCAGTTTGTAGCCAGGAAATGTGCACAACCATTTTCAGTACTATGTCAATCAGAATATACATAAATTGTCTTTATATAATCCAAATAGCTGATGATATGTTGTGCATAATCATAGAATGATTATGCACAACATATCATCAGCTATTTGGACTAATTGCCACAATTTTTTTTCTGTAGGGTCACAGAATACGTATAACAGCTAAACCACACTGTGCACAGGCATATTTCAGCCTCAGTCCCATGGAAAGTACACTACACTTTATTATTACATGACATGTGACTCGGTCTAATTGTTCAGTGGACCACCGGACACAGGAACTACAGTTCTCTCCAGACAGGTGGGCAGCCAAGCAGGCACACCATGAATAAAGAGATAATTGTGCTGAACTGCTCATTGATTAGCAACTTTTCAGCCTTCCAAGCCAAAAAAAAAAAAAGAAACAAAAACCCCAAAACCAACATACAAAACCCCAGATACTTAGTGTGCAATAAAGGGCAGGTCAAGCGCATAGAATCAGTTGATATGACATACCTTGACCATCACGGCTATAGGAAAGCATCACCAATCCAAGATGGTGGCTTACGTTCCTTCACAGGTGACAGTATGCACTTCATCCCAGATGCCCACAGCCTGGATGGAAAAGATTCATAGAGATCTGTCCCTAACTTCTGGCTTTCCCACTAAATCAGAGTTCTGTGTGCTAACGCTCAGTTAGGCTTGGGTTTTCTCATGTTTGAAAGGAGAGATTTATTAACAAAATTCCTCAGATGGAGGGGTTTATTAAACTTCATGCTGCAAAGTTCTCAGAGTTATTACCCTCCTTACCCAAAGACTAGGGTATTTCATACAGTAACTGAAGGTACAGGCAGAGCCATATCAATCTCTGCAGCCAACATACTAATGAGCTTTGCCACAGTAGTAGCTCACATTTCATTATGACTTCCAGTCACATTTTCGGAGTAGGAAAAACTTTAAAAGAATTTGGATTTTTTTTCTTATAGGATATCCAACCTGTCATGTTATGAGCATCCCTCTGCAGTCCCATCCTACTTTGCACCAGTGTGTAGAGGACCAGCAGTCCCACAGTACTGTGTCATTTTTTTTCCTAGAAGATGCTGTAAGAAAAACAAAACAAAGTTGAACAGAAGACCCAATCAACCTCAAGTCTAAGTGCAAGTGGAAGAGTCCAAGATAAGAGGAAATAGACTTGTATTGTAGCATGGAGGATTCAAGCTGGTCAGAAAAAGAAATTTCCTCAATTAAAGCAACAAAGCACTGGAATCTATTCCCTGGGAAAGATGTTGGCAGCTTTGGATGTTTTTACAAAGACAGACACAGGTAGAGTTGATCCTGCATTGGGACAATGTAGAGCTATTCTGTATGATTAGGTGGGAAATGGCTAGAAGACAACACCAATCAAAATGATCAGAAGTCTCCTGTGAGAGGAAAAAAAAAAACTTTAGCAGACCTTCACTGGGCATTAAAGTGTAACACAATTGCCTGGTCTTTTTAATAGCCTTAGTCATGATTCAATATTAAGGCAATATGATGAAATGTGCTTGGTTAAAAAAAATAGCTATTTCCTACACACTGTGTTTACGAGCATTTTCAGAAATTGTACAGGTTCTCTTTCCCCACAGGGAAGATATGCTGTGATTTATGGACTGTAATAGTGAGCTTAATTGGGAAGGAGATATCACTGTTGACAGCTTTGTCTTCACCTAATAAATAATGGAAAAAATCTGCAGGGAGCATTTACTCATTCCCCATCAGGGTTTTGGACAGTGGCTTTTGGAGGCCACACACTTTCTAATGTATTTGCAGTATAGCTTGCATGCTGAGGACATTGTCACTGCATCTGTGAATATCTGCCCCCAGAGCTCCATTGGTTTCATCAGTGAGGTTGCCTGTGCTCAAGATAGGAACTGGATAACAGAGAGGAAAAGTGCTGGACCATGGTGCAGATATTCGTCTACATTGTGCAGTGGAGTGTCACACATACATCTCCAACCCCATGAACCTTGAGCCTACTATAAAGTCCAGAGATCTGTGGATTGATCAGATGGATCTAGGGCAATTTGGCCCAGGGCTAAATAGCTTCAGGCAAGTGCTACATGAATGGGACTTGCCAGAATCTGAACGTGAACAGAGACAGAGGCAATTAGCTTGGCTGTTTATCAACCATATGCCTTAGTGATTCTAGCTGGGGGGGTGTTGTTAAATGGGTCCAGCTGGTTTGGCATTTGTTGTTTATTTAGTGACAAAACATTAACTTAGAAGGCAGCCATTTAAGCTTTCTCTTGAGCACATTTCCATTGCCATTATTGTTTCTGTTAGTGTTTTTTCAGCCCCACTACAATCAATTTCAGTCATTCAGGATTAAGTTTATGGACCCAAGGGACCCGAATCAGATGCATCCATATTGTAAGAACAGAGCTCAAATGAATAATGTATCATTTTTCCTGTCCAGGGAGGGCAGCTAGCTCACACCAGGCTGGGGTCTATCAGGTTAAGTAAGGTGATGCACAAAACATCTTAAATCATAATTCACAGTTCATAGGCCAAACTTTGCAGATTCTTAGGTAAAAACATGATCCATTGAACTAATGGACAACTTGAGCATGAAAAACTACATTATTGTGTGCATGATAAAAACCACATGCTTCTCAGCGCTAAGTCCACAATGCTTATATTGACAAGTGTCACAAATATTGTAGCCTGTGGCAGAGGCCACTGAATGTCACTGTCATTCTAAGCAATACATTCCTGCCAGTATAAGGGCATGGTTTACTGTTCTTAGCTGCAGTTCCTCTTCAGAGAAGAGATTTTTAAGACTACGACAGATTCCTCACACCATGTCCCACTGTTTCTTAGCTGCTGCTTTCCATTTGCTGGTCCAAGATGACTCAAGCTTACACTAAAAGGAGTCAGACTTCTGTATTTTTGCAGGGCAAGTGGAGAAGAGAAGACACAAGTTACAGAAAGGGCTGTACGGGAGGCTCTATGCTCTATGGTGTCCTCCTATAGCTGGTCTGCTTCCCACTCCATTGTACATGGGGAATGTCAACACATTGTCATATGTGGGCTTTCAGCAACCAGATGAATGCTTTTCCTTCTTAACAGGAGAGAGGGGAATGGATCTGCTTCCTCTTATTGTATTCTGATTCCAAAAACCCTTTTATTGTTCTTGAACATCACCAATATACTACTTCTGAATGTCAAACTGCTCACTTTTAGTGTCATTAATATTTTGTTACGATACCAACCTTTCCTCCTCAGAATAATGAATAATTTTTCTTCCTAATATGGGAAAGCCTAAAACAGTTTCCACAGTTATTGTCTTTTGTGCTATCCTATCCACCCTGTGAAAAGTGGGCAAATGCTTCCATACAAGTCAAGATTCCAGGCTGAAATTCCTCGTTCCCTGTTAACACGTTAATGCAGATGAAATGTCAGCCCATGATTACTCATTTTTGCCTTGAGTTTAATGATCTACAGATTGTTTTTTTCCTTTCTTCCAGCAGAGACTACCTACCTATTTAAGACATGAAAGCACAGCACAAAAATAAAGGCCTTTCATTATATTTTAATATTCCACCCAAGGTTGCTTCACTCTACAATTACAACAAGACAACAAAAGAAAAGAAGTAGTTTTTGTGTGAAGATTACTTTTACATCACAAAAGCCAGGTGTGGAGCTTGCCAGTAGTTGTTAACAAGATTGAAGTGGTTTTCAACAGTATTTAATCTACATCTGTGCAAACCATCACATTACTAATTTAACCTTACTGGCAACAGGCTTAGCTTGGTTTGTTACCAGACCCCTAGAACTAGCCATTGGGACCCAGGTAGAAAGCAGTGCCTCTCACATCACCATTATTTCTCATAACACTAAATACAATATTTGAGCTTAGCTGAAAACACAAAGTTTCAAGAGGTCATGGAGAGAAGCAGGTTACCTCATCTTCCTCCCAGTAAAACAACACAGCAACATTCATGGCCTAAGGTTTGATGGCTGATTTCAGGCGAAATGGGTCAGGTATGACACTGTAATTCATAGTGAGTTTTGCATCAACTGGTGACACTTTTCTGAGATCTTTCTGTCCTCACAAATCATTGATTGTGCTCATTGTACCAAATCTCCCACAATTACTCATTTTTGCTTGGTACACATGAGCTGCTATTGCACAAAAACAGAATCCTTCAAGCTTTGAAAGCAACTGGAGAGCCCCAAACTATTCAGAGATTAAAGTTAGAGGCAATTGTTAGGGATGTCCCATATCACTTGGAATCATAATCCAAAATCAAGAACCCAAAACTGTCTAATTTGCCATTCTTCGAAAACAGAAAAGGCCACAAGAACAGACCTGCTGATGATACATCACACACCTGCTAGGAGTACAAAGCCAGCAGGAGCTGCTTATGTCATCTTACTCTAACTTTTCTTACCATAGACAATCCCCTCACATGATCGCCTTACAATCTGAAATTCTGTGAATGGTGTTTCTGTTATGGTATTTCATTACTTTGACCTTATCTTTCAGGCAGGAATCCCTGAAGTTAACACAAACTAAAGCGAGTAAAGTAAAATATTAGGTGGTATGTTGGATGCAATGAAGAATAAGGAATGATTGAATAAATACATTGTATCACCTCATCCCTTACATCTGCCCTGTTCTGTTTGCTCCATTCCCAAGCGACACTGCAGCATTAGAAAGGATTTGAAAAGGAAAGAAAACAGCATCCTGGGAAGCATCCTTACATGAACATAAATTATAAGTGTTGGGGAAGATTATTCTAGAAAAAGAGACAGATAAGACAAGGTGTAATCAAAAAATATGAAAGAATAATCAGTCACCTCAAACTTAGATTTGGAATTCTATTTTTCTTCTCTCATAATATGAAGATAGGGATGATCATGGTGCTTGAGACACAGTTAATTTCCACAGGACTGTAAACCTTGCTGNTTCTCATAATATGAAGATAGGTATGATCGTGGTGCTTGAGACACAGTTAAAAATTTCCACAGGACTGTAAACCTTGCTGCCACAGGACATTGGTGGGCAGAAGAGATCGGAAAAGTTCCTAGACTGACTGCGCATTCATAGAGATAAAAGTTAATAAGACTTCAAATTATTAATGTTGAAAAAATCTTAGGAGACAAAAATCTGAAACACTTAGGCTAAAGCCAAACTTCACCTGGATACTGAGTGGGATTTTTAATAGGTACACGAGAAATATTTATGATGGTAATTCTTATACCTTCTAAAAATTATCATGCCCATCACTGTTGTATACAGAATACAGATGCTAGAGACCTTGAGTCTGATCTAATCTGGCAGTACCTAACTATATCCACACCTATGGACACCACACGGAATGGGCACATAACAATTAGCAAACAGTGGCAGCACCAGCGGGCAAATAAATAACCTCATTGGATACAATACAGATAACCAGTGTCAATAAACACTCCTGAATTGTTAAAATATGAAATCTTCAGAAAGACTTGTATGAAGAGTGCTCAAAAAAATGCAAGTATGTCACATGTCCCTCTTTACTGTTTAGCAAAGCACCTCTCACATCCAGGAAATTTCTGAAACAGGAACATAAGCATGTAGATTAACTAATCTGATGGTTATAGTGCAAGCTTTTTCTCCCTTCAAATTGAAAAATAATTATAACCAAAGCCTCTAATAAAATGCAGGTAGACCAAGGACATACTATTGCACTTCTACATCCTAGAAAGGAATCATAGAATTTCCTAGTGAAATTCTATCATACAGTGAAGTCTTCAGTAGAATTAATAGATATTTCTTCTCTTTTCCACATCCTTCTGTGACAAGTTGCTGCTAGAAAATGTACATCTATTAGAAAGTAAATAGGCAGGGATATTAACATTCTTTGCATTCATACCAATAATGTGAAAGATCATTAGTGATGATTCAGGCCCCACAGCATGTCTTCTAAGATGATATTTGCCAGCTTGCACACCCAATTACATACAGATACTCAAGTTGCAAAAGGGATAATAATCACTTATTTGATTAGCACCTTCCTTGGATTCACGGAGAATCCTCCTTGATAGAAAGCTGTCATTTTTTCTAGTTAGCTGTTTCCCTCTGCCCTGTTTCCCCCCCTCCTCCCACTGCCTTTAATCTTCATTTTGGTAACCTCAACTCCTAGAAAGGTGAGTGACAGAAGCCAGTGGCAATATTTCTTTCTCCAGCTTCACAATAGGTAATCTCTTGCAATATCAGTTTAGCAACTTGAGGACGATAAAACTTCATCTGAGAAAAGCAGAAAGAGAAGGAAAGAAAGACAAAAACGGAATTATTCTGCCTCAGAGCTAAAAATGAAGAGTGGGAATCAAGTCCTCCAGTGCTTCTTAAGGCACTTTCTCCTCTTTTCTGTGTCCATCAACCCAGCAGTATAAGAGTGCCATATGGAATTACTTCCCTCTCTTAGGTCCTGCAGTTTAAAGTTCAGTAATGAGCTTGTGTTTCAAAAATGGGAGCATCCAGGATGACTCTTTCTCAATATGCTATAGGGAAAATGAGCATTTTTTTATTTTACTTCAGTGAGATATGGGGTCTTCTGTCTGGTGTAGAGCAAAGCACACATGAATATTAGAGGCAGTATTTCCCAAATTGCCTGCCTGTTATCAAGTGACAGTGTAAATACCTGGGGTGTTTGACTCACTATTTGGTTTCTGCCTCTGCTGCTCACCATATAAAAATTAACTTTCTGTGGACTAAACAACTTCACATTACACAGGATAGGCACTTCCACGTATCCAAGAATTCTGTATGCAGGACTCTCAGTTTGCGATACAGAGTTCACCGTCTTAATATCTTCATACAGGATAGTACTTATGCTTGACATAGCCTTTCCAGAGAGGTTTTCTTTTATGGAAATGGTGAATTTGTCTGTCCTATAGAGCATTTAATGGGTTTATAAACTGAAAGAGAAGATCAATGTGATCCTCAAGACTGACCTCTTGCATATCATATAGCACAGTTTCTCTCAGCAAATCTATACTAATCCCTAAGCACCCTATCCCCTGTAGTGATTTGAAGTGACAGAGAAAATACATCCTACGCTAAGCTCTTTAGTGAAACTCACTTAGAGTTTGAACTTTTCCTTGTTTTGACTTCTTTGTTAATGGTTTATGCTTTTATTTGCAAGATGGACAGACATAATTCCCCCACAAAACCACAGTAAGCAATCAGTTAATTCCTATTAATTATTCCTTAATTCTTAAATTAGTATTTAAGTATTTGTAGATGTTCCTTCAGGTCAGCATGTGATGTTGAGTGCCTTCACTTTAATGGATATTTAGTCTAGGTTTTTTGGGGTAGATAGTAAGTGCTGTTCAAATACCATCTTGACTTTGAAAGATCACTCTATGAGTCAGAAATCTCAGTGGATTGACTCCAAAGAGCAAAAGAAACACATGTGACTACAATCTAAAGAATACTTTAACATTTAAAGGAGGCATTCACATCATCTCACTGACATTCAGACAGAATAGCTATAGCTGTGCATGCAGATTCCCAATTAATCAATACACCTTCGCTAGATTGGGACAGATACAGCTCCTACATCACCCCAGCAGGGAGCCTGATGGTGACAGACACCTGTCATTCTCATCCATCCTATGCTGCTGCTGCTGGAGGCCAGAGTGAGCCCGAGATGGGTCAGAACTCTCCCTGCAGCATTTTCCAAATTCATTTTATACCTGTCTGCTCTGCACCCCAAGGCTCTCAGCGTGTTTCTCAGCTGCATTACATCATCCTCCTTCTCATGCCTTTTCTTTCATTACCTTATTCCCTTCCATACTCTCCTCCAGATATTCCATACAGCATTTCCCTTCACCCCTCACTTCCACTCACCCTTATTCTTCTTTCTCTGCATGATACTCCTCATCTCTCCACCTGCATTATCTCCCAGCCAGGCAGCTTCCCTCTTCCCATGATCTCTGTTGATTTTGACTCCCTTTCCACACGCGACAGCAACGACCCAAACTTACCATCAGTAACACATCTCACGCATATTGCCTCACCTTTACAAACTTGTCTGATGTGCAGTTCAGGTTTTTCTGTTGTGCAATGTGTTTATTTGCACTGTATACCCCACCCTAAACCAGAAAATACTGCAAACAACATGCGGATAGTTGTCTTAAAGCATTAGGACCAGATATAACTGCTTACCTCCCAGGGGCTAACAGAAAAGACTGTAGATAGGGAATTTAAGAAGGAAAATAGCATCCCTCATGACTTACAATACAACCTGCAGTCAGAAATTATTTCACAAAATGAAAACTAATGTAACCATGTCTTCAACAGTGCTTATGTAGTCAGAAAAATAATCTCTAAAATGTGTGCAATAACTCCACCTGGTGATTCTCAACATGATATTGTCAGGCCTAAAGCTGTCTCTTGTGAGAAACAGGGGAGCATAGATATTACACAAAGTAAAGGCTTAATCTGTAGCGTAAGCAGCACAGCTCTGTATATAATAAGCCCTATGCTTTGTTGTTAGCCTTTCTTTGGCTTGACCTGTAGATAGCATTTCAGACTTAAAGCATGTATAAATTGGAAAGCAGTACTCATCCTGCCCTCAGAATATATATATCAAGGGTTTGGTACGATAGTAGGAACTATGTACATGTTGCAGGAGATCGTTGAATACTTGTTAAAATAACTTCTAAATTTAAATTATCATATTCACCGGCAGAATATAAAAAGCATTACCACTTCCATCATAAGCCATTCTTCATTTTCCAGAAATGAAGATTAACAGTGCAGCTAACATTCAAAATACAAAGCCAAGAAGCAATTAGACAACCCCATCACCACCTCTGCAGCATCAATTCCAATCTGGTCCTCCAGAGGAAATTGATTTTTTGGTACTAGAACCACAGACTATTGTGGATAGAAAGGGAGTGTATTATTATTCTATAGCTGTAACAATACCATTTCTCATGCCTTTCAGACTAAAATAAGAGGTACCAAGCTAGGTTTCCTACCTCTCACACCATAACCTTAATGTAAAAGTTTTCCAAACCCTGTACAGATCCTCTCAAGGCAGACAATTTGAAAAAGACCGATCTAATTCTCTGCAGTACATTGTCAAAGTTTCTAGCTTTACTCTGAACCAGCAAAAAATTGTTCATGTGTGCACATCCACATACAGGTTTATATTTGAGACTTCATTTCCTACAGATTCTGCTAGTGAGATTTCTCAGCCTCTTGGTGATACTGTCATACTCTTATCAGCAATTGTAATAAGCCTTGATGTAACATATGAAAAATCTGAACGATGAGTACATCATAAATAAAAGTAAAAAACACTTGAATTGAAACAAGGTTTTCAAAGGATTTCCTTTGGTTCAGACCATATTTTTCCCCTTATTTTTATGGGGAAGAAAAAATATCTTAAAATGTTATCAAAACTCTTATTGTTTTGCAGAAAACATCAGCAGAAGGCTTTTTTTGAGTAGGAAAATCATCTGACATTGGAAAAAAATTCTCAAACACCTTTTAGTAATCAGATCATACTTCAGAGAGCACTGGCATAGAACTGAAAACTTAAATCATCACAGTAAAAGATCACTTGATAAATACTCTATCCCTACTGAGATGTGAGCTAAACAACACCTGCCAACTGAAGTCTCACTCACATTTTCTGTGCTGGCTTTGTAAGGTGTAAGGTCAACATACTTATCAGGGCCATCCCTTTTAAAAGAAAGATCTATTCCTACTGACTGGTAAAGATTATTTCATTTACAGCAAATATTAGAGAATGTGCATTAGGAAAGAAAGGGACAAGACTTCCGATAAGTCTCTCAGATTAATAAAGTTACAGCAAGAGGTTCTGCTCAAATCCATGACCATGTGAGTGGAAAAATCCAGTTGCTGTGGTCTAGATTTACCTTCACAAAGTGAAACACCTCGCCTTGGAATAAGGTCTACCACCTCAGAGGGCTGTTTTTTCATATTGTGTGTCAGGTACAGGGACAAGTCATAACACAGAGTCCACCCTGACCTCTGAAAAACAGAGCAACACTTGGCAAAATAATCTTAAAATAAGATCTGCGCCAGGTCACTGCTTATTTATGACCAAGCAGCAGAGGGGTACTCTGGGGTATCTGAATGTTATACGGACACAAACAGGAGATTAGCATAAATATGGAGAGCTTGAACATTAACTGGGTAGGGAAGTGTAAAACTGGCTATATGATGATAAAGAAAAAAAATACACATGGAGAGCGGGCAGAGATATTCTGCTTCAGCAAATGCAGGTTTGCATTCTCTTTGTCACCCAAGTTAGTTAACTGAATCTGCACAGGTAGTTAAGCTGAATCACAAGGTAATGAAGTTCTGTAGAAAAAGCTCTGTTTTAAGGAAAAAAAACAAAAACTCCAGAAAAAAAACAAGCAAACAGAAACTCATCTGGCTTGCTGTAAGATCCCCGGAAATATTTCTAATGTGTTGTATTAGCTTGGGAAGGTGGAGGTCGTGGGCAAGAGCTGGCTAAGTTTCGTCTTGAAGCACTTATCAAGCTCATGTAATCACCTCATGTTACAGGTGCCAGTCTTGTTCCTCAGATGGTAAAGCCATTTCTGTTTTTACCTGAACCGTATATTTTTTTATGGCATGGACTGTCTGGGCATATCAACACAAATAGGTGTAAAAGACTCCCACCTTGTATTGTATCTACATCAAAATGTTAGAACATGAGTAGAATCTAGTAGCAAAGCTGAACAGCTAGATTAACCAAGCTGCTAAGGTGCTTTTTTTTTTTTAAACTTTTTTATTTTATCTACAGGGGATGCAAAGCACAAATGTCTGGACCGGATAAGCCTGCTGGTTTTTCCCCCCAGTATCATCAATGGTGCCACAAGTCATTACTGCCTCTGAAGGAGGTGGAAGCACAGCAGGTATGTGCCTCTTAGAACCACGTCTACACTGCTGTGAAAAAGTCAAAGGAAAATCAAGCTAGTTCAAAAAGTCCTTTCAGAAAAATGTTTCTTTCCCTTAATACCATGCTTGGATCAGAAAGGAAAAGCCAGAGCATGCTTCATACCAAGTCACCCAGAAGCCAGAGGAGCATACAGAAGAGCGCTTTGCAATACAGAGCTGTGCCGAGGCACTGAATCATAAATATTTATATCGCAGCACTGTCCTGGCTTATTCGCTAATGTGGTTATACTGTTTCTAGCTACACGCAGCATTTCCCTGTTACTGCACAAAGTCATGATCAGACACTAACACAGAGTGACAATGCACACAGTAATCAGTCTGCAGGACTCAACAGGCACAATCCTGGATATACACATCTATAGTTACTCAATAAACTGTTTAGGAACTGACTGTGGGGTACAGGGCACTTTGGGCTCAGTAATTCCTCATTCAGAAGTGCTGCCCACCTTAGTCTAACATACTATTTTCCTGCAATGGGCTTTTTGTAACCCATCCACTTTACGTGTGAATAGCAATGCTCATTTTTTCTCCTACCAAAGCCACTTGTTAGTACTTCTGCTCCTTCACCAGTAGATTTGTCTCAGTTAAGTTTAGCTGTCTACAAAAAGTGTAACATTTTATGGTTCACAATCAATGAAAAGAGACAGGACCCTCTACAGACCAATTCATGTCAGAGATGTATTTTAGGATAGACTGACTCTGCTTCCTTCTCCCCACCAATGGCACATGAACACCGATCTGACAGTTAAGATTATACAGCTATTTCTTGGGTTAAGATAGTTCTTCTGCAAACAGTCCACGTACTTAAAGAAAATAGATTTTTTTAAAAAAGTCATTACTAACAGATACTACAACTTCAGTATGACTCTCTGGAGCAGTTAACTTCTCAAAGTGAAAATATATTCATAAGAGATTGGCAGTTGCCCAGACACTGTCCAATGAATAATATGACCCCATTGAATAACAGTAAACATACTCCTTTCATTCACAAAAGTATTTCTGAATCATTCCACAAGTTCTATCCATCAAGAATTACCATATGGTAAAAAACCCACTAATAGCAGTCCTGAGTATAGTGGTACTTTTCAAGGCTGTAGCTCCTAGAGACATTGCTGTAGAAATCCCATACACAATGTATTAAGGCAGATGTAAGCACGTTTGGTTTTATTCCTTGCAACATGTCCAGAATGAATTCATAAAAAGATGGAAACTGCATGGAATGTCATTATATCAAGCATGATAATCTGACATTTTCTGTAGTTAACAAATTATTCCAAATGTTTGCGGATTTTTAAAACTCAGTTCGACTTTCCAAACTCATGATGCCCTTCAATAAGATCAGATATAAGAATCCATGGAAAGCATTCAGTGGCAAAGTGTGTGTACTGAAGAACTTTGTATTCCAAGATGGTGATAGCGACACGTTATATTGTTAGAGACGGAAAAACCTACACACACTGAGCACACAGTATCATTGCTTTCACCCTTATCCTTCTCCTGCCTTTCTTTGCTCCCACAGCTCAGTGATCCCAGCAGAAGGAAACAGGGAATTCCCATTCCCAAGTGGGCAGTGTTACTCATCAGTAATAGAAACTGGATTGAACCTGATATTGTTAGCAATTAGTCACTAATAGCTCTGCAAATGGCTGTGATCTCAGAGGAACTGCCGTCTCACCCATGGTCAACACTCTTGTAGATTTTCAGTGACCCTCACTGAAGCCTTTACAGTAAATTGCAAGAAGCCTTTAGCAATACTGTTAAAGCATAGCTTAACTTCTCAACTTCTGTGATAATACATTTCTATTCACAAACTGTAGAAACTCTAGAAACATATCATCTACTATAGATTCATTATTACACTATATAGATTTTTCAGTTGTATTTAAAAAGAAGAACACAAAACCAACGATCTATTATTTTACTTACTTGGCATAAGTAGTGTCATTGAAGCAGTGAGTTCCTCTAGTGAACTATGCATACTGCGAGAACACATCTCAGATTTTGAACAAAAAAAAAAAAAAATCTTTTTTTTAATTACAAGAGAGAAGTTTATGGGACAACTGCCTACAGCTGCACTTGTGCAGATTTTTAGCATCACAGAGGTCAGATGGAAGCTGGGAGGCCCAACTTCTACTAGGAGAACATTTGCAAAAGGGTGAGGGTCCATGTTCCTGTCTCCACTGAGTTATGAAGTCAGAAGGGGCTGGGATCTTTGTCCTCCTTAAGAGTCAATGTCTTCCTTCTCCTACCAAGTTTGTAAGACTTGAACTCTTACATGGAAAATAAAAAAACAGTCTGACAAATCAACATAAAAGCTTGCCCATAACTGTTTTAGTCTATATGATAGTCAAGCTTGAAATTGCACTGTCCTTTTCACTTATACATTATCATGGATATGCTTAGCCAAGGAAGAAATCAGAATCACAAGGGCATTTTCTTTAACCTGGTGCATTCAGTTATTTCAAACAGTTTTGAATCCTACATGGCTTCGCTATCAGGATAGGTGACACTAATGTGCATTAGCATTTTAATTCTCACCTTTCTTTGGGGTTTGATTATTTGTAGACAGACAAAGAGAACCTATTAAGAGATAAAAAGCAAAATTGAGACCTTTCTTGCACTTTATGAAACTTCTGGGAAAAATCTCTCTATTTCAGTGGAGAAACCCAAATTAATGCTGGCATGCAGAGATTAATGCCCAAACACACTCTCATATTCTAAAACCTTACTATTGAACATCCACATCCTTGAGGAATTCTTGTCACGTACAAGCTCCTGTGATCCATTTATGTACCTTTGCCAGTTTAAAAAAACATGGCCTTGATCCTGTAGTTTGCTTTATGCAAGTAACCACATGCGTGCCAGTCACTACAATCCACTTCAACAGAAACATTCAGTTTCTCAGCTGAGTGAGATTCCACCGCATATCTTTCTGAAGAAGTGAAAGTGTGAGAGCAAGTCTACCTTCTTTCCACAGCCCTCCTGCTGTGTTTGAAATTCCAAACTGAGCTATATATACCCAACCCTAGGTACAAAGCCCTTCTCATCTTACAGCTTAAAGCCAAGATTTCAGGGTTTTCTAAAAGACCCATCAGTGGAGCAGCTCAAGAGTTTGCAGCTGTGATTCTAAGACCTGGTGCATAATTACAAGATGACCTCACCGCATAGCCTATGGGGCTTGATGTATTTGTTACATCTTCAGCTAACTCCATCATATTGTTGAATCACTTGTAAACCCACCAGAAGAGTTGTAAGGGCTCTAACAGAGAGGTTTACAATACTTTTCCCAGGTGGCTTAAAATGTGACTGACCCCAATTGTTTGCCTTGTTCCTCAGAGAGGAAATATCATCTCCACAGCAGAGTTTGCAGAGAGGACCGTGCACCTTTTCTTCAGGACTTGGCTTTCACTGTCCTGTGTGCGTATCACACACAAGATTCACAGCCTGGGATCGAGCAACACTGTGTCCCCCTTCCTGTTTTTTGCTCAAGGAAGGGCAGTCAGAGCTGTGACTTGTAGGAAATTCTTGAAGCCTCAAAGCCAGACAAACAAAGAGGGAAATGGAGCAGGAGGAGATAGCAGGAGGAGATAACAGCAGTTTGGCATCCAGTATTATTTAATTGGAGCAAGTGTCTTCATCAATGGCCATTTAGAGAGAGGACAAAAAGGAGTCTAAAGTGGCTGCTGTCACCCACAGCTGCTAATTTGTGCTGAGAGATGGAGAAATATCAACTGCACTGTTAATTTCTATATTATGGAAATTAATCCTCTCATTTCCACAGCAGGAAGCCAAATTACACCATCCCATGCACAAATAAATCTGATATTTTGAAAATTTGACATTGTACCACTAAGAGCTGGTTCCAGCAACAGCCCCCAGCCGAGAGAGAGAGCATAATGGTGTCTTCCCTGACACCTCTGACCAGCAGAAAGGCAGCCAGATCTTCAGCTGATGAGATTTGGCAAAGGTCTCCCAGTTTAAAAAGAACAGCTGCTATCTGCCTCCCAGAAACAGAGTAAGGAAAAGTGAACTCGTGAGTAGTAGGAGGAAACATCTTTCTAAACTAGCAAGAGAAGTTGCCATCGGACCTACTGCACCTTCATGCCTCAGTAGATTCCCCACATGTAGGTGCTATCCATAGCTACCATAGGGAACTTTTCTCCTAAAAAAATCTAACATTTCTAGAGACAGCCTGAAACCAAAATAGACGTGAAAAAATTCTGTCTGCAGTGATACAGCACTAAGTGTTTTGTCCTCTGATAAAGCCACACTGTCTGTCACTTGACTTGAATGACAACTGCAAAATACCTGAGGAACATTAGGGTTTATGAAGGAAAGTATTTAAATAATTTTTAACTAGTTTGGTTTTATTTATTTAAATTTCATTGTTATTCTGTATCTGAGAGTTGAAGACTTTCAAATAGATCATAGATTCCCTGGAGGTGGGGAATAGTCATCTGTCAACTGATTTTCATTCATCCATTTTTCTCTCCTTTTTTGAACTAATCTTTTCGCAGTTTTTATCTCTAAATGCCAACTTTAAAAAGTTACTGAAAAAACACACATCTCCACTTATTAAAAGCAAATAAAAATTAGAACAATCACACTTTTCACCAAGTCACAGATTAGTGAGGGGCACTAAACAATTAGTATGTATTTCAGCAGCTAGTATAGTCTAAACGCTTGTTGCTAAACAGCCTAATTATAATCATCCAACACATGCTCTTATATCCAAAGCATTCCTATATACTTTATCAAACTCCTATAAAACAATTAAGATTGAACTTTCACTTAAAAAATTTAATAAAAAGAAGAGAGAATTTTTGCAGTAAACAGGAACCGCACCTGCCAATTCAAGCCTGCCAAGATCTACATTCTATACTTAGAAATGAAAACGAGTATATTCTCACCTGACTCCAGGAGCTTGGGCCTTAGGAAAACATGGGCACGTTCTGAAAAGAATAACAAGAAGAGTTCGCAGCATCACCTGACATTCTGTTTTAGAAAGGTTGCAGAATTCCTCTCGCTCCCTTTTTCTTCCCCACAGAAGTTAGTTAATCATAACCTTGTTTGTAGTTTGTTCTTTCATACAAGAACATAATTAAGACTTGATCTGCGGCCACATGCTTTAAATAAAAGGCAGCTGCTCATATGATCTGCTCATTAAGTGCTGTATTTCAAATGTATACAAAGATGCCAAGGTAATTAACAAGGCACAAAAGCTTTGGGGAGTGAAAGATGCAACAGGAGCTCAGTTGAGACTTGCCTTTACATTTACAGGATAATAGCTAGAAGTCTATGAATGTGAAATTCATTTTAAAATCTCTTTGCTCTCAGGATGACATTCCAGAATTATTCTCTTTGAACAGATGCAATTTATTTTCTGCTCTTATAGTTTCTAGAAAATGTTTTCTAGTGCTTCTAGGATCAATTCCTTCTCCGTTCCCTTAAGCTTCAGGACACCTTAATAGTGTTTCACTCCAGGATTTAAGGATTTTTAAAGGTACAAAGTTTTACCATGTAACAAGTCATTTTTACATCAACTACTGCTTTGAAATGCCCATTGCCTACTTTCTCCTCTGCTGTAGAGCCTCCTTACTTTTTTAGCCTATACTTCAGCACTAACTTTTCCAAACCCCTATACTGTTACCTTACATGGAACAAAAACCCTTGCCATTGTTATTTCACTCTAATACTCTCCCCAATAGACCAGCTAGCCAAGCATAAAACTAAAGTAGCTGGACAACAATCTATTTATCTTTTTCTGTAAATTACCTTTAGAAAAAGGAAGAAACTTTTTTTTTTCCACTCGCAGGATACACACAGTCTTCTCCAGTAATGTTGCCCAGAAGCCTAGGCAAAGGGACGTGAATCATGGGAGGAGAATTTAAAAGCCACACCTGCATTAAGAGGAAATAGATCTCTTGCCACAGATGCAATCATTTCTCCTTTAAAAAGCAAGAGAACAAGAGTTTCTTACAGACCAGTTACTGGGTATATTTCATAGATTTCCTCCTATCTATTTCCCATTGTGCCTGAAGCTAAAATCCCTGGCGTCCTCCCTCCTTCCCAGTAGCAGGTTCATCCTTCCCTGTTGTCCTGGTTTCAGCTGGGATAGAGTTAATTTTCTTCCTAGCAGCTGCTATAGTGCTGTGCTTTGGATTCGGTGTGAGAAGAATTCTCCCTTTCTCTGGAGTCAGGAAGGGAGCATCTCATGGAGATGAAGGAATTTTATAGTAGACCTAAACTGCAGGATTTCTTCTTTTTCCTTAGGGTGCCTGTTCCTGAAGGCCCTTCAAAGACTGAAACACAGTTCACAGATGCTGACTTTGCTAAGTTTTCATATGGAGGAAAGAAGAGAGAAGAAAAGTAAAATACCTAACAGTGGTGTCTGCCGTATAGAGAAATAATAAATACCAGATACAGATCTTTTTCCTTAGAACAAAATAAAGGAGTCTGAAGAAGCACGAGTTTGTTCTTATTTCCTGACAAAATTAGCTGACCCACAAAAATAATAATAGCAATAATAATGGTCTTGATGATGCTGACTCAATAGGGATATGCATTATTTTAAGAAAGACTGAGAACAAAACATATACCTGAACGTGAAAAATGTGAAACCTGGGAAAATAAAATAAATGGCTGTTTCACAAGGGACAACAAAGACAGGAGATAAGTCATCCGAGTGACCCCTGAAGTAGGGAAAAACAATGAATTTAAAAAGCAGATGGATTTCCAAGTCAAGGGTTGAGAGGCCTGAATGAATCAGCAAACGGAAGCAACAGCAGTGGGGAGATGACCATTACAATGTTTAGTAGCCTGTCTGGAAATGTGAAAAGCTCAGCGATTTGTGATACTGTTTTCTCAATGCCTGGTCACTGCTTCGTTCCAGTGATTTGCTCAGGCTCTTGCTGTCTCGGCTGTCTCCCAGGTCACCCTGCAGAGCCCATGCAGAGCCCGAGGAGCTGCCAGCAGCTCGCAACGGCTGGATGCAGCCGAGGGCAGAGGGGACAGGTTTGTGTTGTCAAACAGCAGGGAGCAATGGGATCAGACATATCCAACACCGATCTCACAGGCTGTATGCATATATGCTTTAATGCACAGTGGTGGAATTGGAGACACAAACCTCCTGGAATGAAAACTCCTTGTCCAGAGTTGCTTCAGTCAAAAAGTGCTTTCCTACTTGTCTAATGCTCTGGGATGGCTGGTAGAAGTATCACTGAAATTATCCCGTTTCAGCCACATGGTATAATTGTTCATATTCATTACTACACAGTTTGGTCCTCATCTCAAGGACTCACCCTCTGCATTATATGTGAGGAATTTGTCACAGAAGGTACTCCCCTATGTCAACCACCTTTCATCCCCAGTGGTCTCATTAAAAAAAAAAAAAGAAATATTATCCTTAAGCAAGCTCATTAAGAAATGGAAATGTGTGAAGAAAATAGCTGAATGATTCAAATCACTCCTCGGATCTTGATAATCATTTTAATGCATACAACTCTAATTTGGTTCACACCATTTTTTAAAGATGCATTTGAATTTATTTTTTTTACAACAGTTCCTAGATAAAGCAGATAATTAGACTACCCATTCTGAAAGAATAGATGTCCCAAGTCTTTTTAAATATTACCTTCCCAGTCTCCTAAAAGTCTCATCTCCAAGACTAAGAATCCAAATGTGATGCTTGAGAGTTTCTGCAGATGGTGCAAGCTGTAATTTTGGTTTTGACAAAGGGGCATCTCTTTTCTAATAGATAGGAAATAGTTTGAAAGGATGCAAGATATCTATCCAAAGCAACTAAATGTTCTGTAGCAAATTTTTGTCACTTCCAAGTTACAACAGAATCAATGACCTAGAAGCAGGAAGCTCACAAAACCATTACTATTGCTCAGCCCTCCTTCACCGCTTTATTCTCTCATCACTTTGGTCATTCACTTTCCAGCAGCCTCCTGAGTCTGTAGATATTTAAGAGAGGAGAAATCAGAAAAATTCTCATAAAACTGCTGATTGCTAAGGAAATACAATAGTCTGGTTGATGGGAGTCTAAGACATTTCTGCAGCATGGGGTCACCTCCTACTTTAAACTACTTTGTCTCTTGCAGCAGGTAAAATATGAGTAAGCTTTCATGAGGTTACTACCCCTACAGTAACAACAGTCCTATTTCCTCTTATGGTCCCATGCCTCATCTTTGCATCGGCAGAAAATCTCATTTCTCACTTTTGTATGTCATTCACTTTTATGAACACACAGATCCCACAGTCTAAATGTGACAGATTTTTGGCCGTTCCCTCAGAATATCCAGTGCTGATGATTTAGTGCTTGGAAACAACTCTGGGAAACTCTCTGCACGCCTTCTTGGTAGGCTGGAAAAATATCTGTGAGAAGAGACTTGCAAGGATAAATCAAAGTATGAGAGACTTTACTAAACTAGAGCAATTTTTATAGCATTTAGATGATACCACAGCACTGTTAACCAGAGTGTAAATGATTGAACAGGTGATGAATCCCTTAGAGGAAAAAGCCATTAGATGGTTTTAAATCCATAAAACCCCCAGTATTATGTGCTATAAAGAGCAACAAGATGTCCTTTTCTTCCCTTTCTAATACAATCCTCATCAGATTACTCCTATACAGTCTTCCCAAGGCATTTTATCAACACATGCCAAACAATCCCTGTGTTGAATTTCAATGATTTACAAATTAGCATTTGAAGTGAAATGCTGCGATAGGCTCCATTTTCATCCACACAAGGATCTCATCTTAGCCTACCAAGAGAATGCAAATGTAGTTATTGGCAATTGCATTTGACATATCTTTCACTTCCCAACCAACTCTCCAAGTAGATTTGATTTCACAAATCCAGTGAAATCTTTTTCTCAGAAGTTATGCCTCCATAAAAAACAGTGGTTATGATATTCATTTGCAAAGGACCCACTCTTGTCCTCAGGCTGCTTTACATGGACAAGAGACTCCAACATAAGTTTTCTGTCTTTCCAGCAGAGCATGTGAGTCAAAAATCTTATTAGATCTCCTCAGCTGTGTTCTCTGAAACTGTCCAACTTTGTTTAACTAATTAAATATCCACTGGAGCAGTAACCTGGCTTTCCTTGCTCATGCTCGACTTCCCTAACCTCTTTCTTGTCCAATGAATGTTTAATTACTGAGGTAAAGTGAAACATATGCAAGGGAAGAGATGAGGAGAGCTTGCCCACAGCATGCATGATCGCCTAGTTATTTGGGCAGTCTGATGAGAAAGTGGGCAAGATATGTTTAAGCACCTACTTCAAATCTTCTGAACTCAAACTTTACAACAATTTGGAACCCATTCTCAAAAGTGGTCTGTGGTTAATTAAGAAGTACGGTCCAGTTAGCTTGCACTTCTGAAACTTACTTAAGACTCTCAGCTTATAATTTTCACTTTCACCATTAACTACCACACCTGAGATGCTCCCATGCAGCTCTCTAGGTGACCATCCACTATATTTAACTCCAAGCTCTACAGATGAACTTTTAGAGTTAAAAGACTGTCTTCTTTAGGCCTCTGTGAAAATCAGAAAATCTTCCAAGAGAATCTTTTTCATAGCATACCTGGTATACAGTCACTAGTGCAAAAACCTCTGTCATCTGTTCTGTCAATAAATAAAAAAATAATTCATTCAGTAGAGCAGGCACTGAATGAAAATAAAATCTGTGTAGGTCTATAACCTACTAGGAAGAGACAGTACTCTCTAGAAAGAAATACAGAATTTAGATGGCAAAATGGCCTTTGATTTCTTCTTACTGATTCTACAGATGTTAGGAACTATAGCCTTCCACTGCAGGGACTCTTAGTCAGAATGAATTTGAGACATGAATCAAAACCCCGTGCAGAAGAATGAAATCAAACCTCACTCTTGGTACTTAAATCTGAGACAGATTAAAACGTAAGGAACATTATGAAACTCTGGGTCAATTTATACTAGACATTTGCTGTTACCAGCTCCCCATGAGAAATTAACTCATCCTAGGACTCAAAACCTCAGAGGCCAGGGCCCAGCCCAGCACACGCTGAAACAAAAGGATAGCTTTAGGTATGCCCGTGCTCCCTTGGCTCTAGCAAGTGTTATTCTCATTGTGGAGTCCAGACAGTTCTTCCCAACACAGAGGAGGAAAGTGCTGACCTCGACCAGCTCTAACAAAGTGTGAATTTTGAAAAAGTGTAGTTAGGATCCCATAAGACTACAACTTCTTTAACAGCTCCTTCCAGTGATATTTTCTCCCAGATCCATTAAGTTTTCAGAAGCATCAGTATCGAATAACCCTTGTCAAAAGAGAGTAAATCCCCTGGGGAAGTTTTCCTGTGTCTGCTGCCCACCATACAGGTGAAACTTGAATGAGCACATTGCCACTTTCATGCTTCAAACTCGGCTTCTCTCCTTCTTTCACAGCAACTGCCTCCTCTCCCTTCTCAGCAAAGTAACCAGCTGTCTGCAATTTAATTGGAATAGTGAGAACTGCTCTAAGACTTGCCTACTTCAAGCAAGCAAGCAAAACCTCCCCTCTTAGTGCCCTGCTGAGGCTGCAGCTTCTTTGGCTTAAGGTTTTTGTTTGTTTGCTTGCTTCTCAGCCCACTGCTGCTCAGTGGTTTCCCTCCTATTTGAATTCTGCTTGTGTGTCCTTTACAGTTTGGGAGGTGAGCTGAGTTTTCATTTTCTCCTAAGTCTCACAAGTGTTCTCTGAAATAATGCAGGTCAAGAAAACAGAAGCATGCTTAGTCTGTAGCTGGATTTGAGAAGCAAAGGCTGCTTTAACCCAGCCTGCCTGCTGCGAATGGAAGTTGTCACAGATCATTCTAAAGGAAAGGAAAACCGTATATCAGGTGGACAGTCTCCTTGTCTGTTATCTCAGTTGTCAACCAGAAGGAAAAGGACCTAGTAGAAAGGTGACAGCAAAATAATGATGTTTTAAATCACTTGCTGGATTAGGAACAATCTTTCCTATGGAAAGATAAATCTATTGTTAATGCTAATCATTGTAAGGTTTAAAGGCACTCTTATCTTCCCTTCAAAATATCACGAGCCACGTTTTGTTGCACGCTGTCCTTTTGGGGTCCCATTTAGCGAAACAGTGAAACAGAGAGCAGGATTGACTTCACTGATGTCAATAGGACTAGTCACACACTTATACTGATGCACATGATAAAGAATTTTGCTGAAAAAGGGTGAAACTATTTTTTCTTATTCTTTAATGTTTTTTACAATAATGTGTTCCACTATTCCCTGCTGTTTCTTCTCTATTTTCTGATGATAACTGTTCTTCATCTCTGAGTTGCTAGTGTACTCGTTGTAGTGAAACAGAAGTAATGAATTAATTCACTTGGACATTCTTGTCTTTACCTGATGAAAGAGGTAATAACCCATGCAAGTAAATCAGGCTCCCTCTCTCAGTAAAATATTCTGTTTCAGTTTAGTGTATTTTTTACACAATTTGTACACAAGCCATATCCATACCAGACTGGCAAATGAAATCCTGTCACATTCATTTCTTCTCTTGTTACTACGAGATGACATATTCACTACAGAAGAGGAGATGCTGCCACCCCATAATAACAGCAAACCTACCCTGAACTTGCCATTTTCGAGAACCTGTAAGCAGTGTACCCAGGCCAGACTAACAGGCAGTTCCTTCAATATGTACCTTCTCTCAGCACTGCA
The DNA here is from genome assembly GCA_013398225.1 of Steatornis caripensis. Classification (NCBI taxonomy): domain Eukaryota; kingdom Metazoa; phylum Chordata; class Aves; order Caprimulgiformes; family Steatornithidae; genus Steatornis; species Steatornis caripensis. The sequence continues at coordinate 88,593 of VZSC01011481.1, forward strand.
AGAAAGGGAAGCTTAAGCATGTCCCTGGCAAAGGATAGACCAGGAACTGGCTCCAAGGGCGAACCCATGTGCTGAGACTCTCTTGTGAGAATTTGCACCACACAGCATGCACATACCATAACAGCTCTGACTCAATGTTGCTGCCTGTGAAGGGAAGGCATTAATCAGAAACGATGCCTCCAAAATGTGAGGCTTCCTCCAAAGCTCTTAAAGCCCATAGCATACAGCAGGCACGGCCACTGGGTAGCTACCCCCTTGCTTGTAGCTCCCCTACGGTCCAAAGACAGCTCTGATGCCCAGTTTCATCACAAGCAGTGGCTGAATAATCAAAATCCCTCTCTGCCAGACAAAGGCAGACATCAGAGAATGAGTCCAAAGGCACCAAGGGGTCCTGTATTCTATTTCCATAACCACCCAGCCCAGCGCTTCCCCCACAACAGCTACAGGGATCTCCATTTGTAAACAATTACCACACCAGTCCAGTATATGCCCTGTGGCTCTCAACTTTCTGAAGATACTGTCATGTAGCTTACCAAATTGGCAGCTAGGACACATCTGATGTATGCGCAGACAGACCTGGAACAGTGGAAAGTATTTGTTTTCCTCCCACCTCAAATATTGACCGCTTGCTCCTGGACAATGAAACTCCTCCGTTCCAGAAGGCAGATTTCTATCTGTGTTCCCACAAAGACAGGACCCTTCCCTTATCTAAGGAAATTCTTTCTCTTCACCGTGGTTCTTTCTTTTTCTTTCTTATCCTGAACAACTCTCCTCTTGAAACCCAGAGCACAAAAAGCATATTCCTAAAGGCTAAAAATATGCACAAATATTATGTTCCAGTGGGAAGCCTGTAGCAGACCAACATATCTGCCAGTCTTGATGGTTGCCCAGCCACGTGGTAGAGCAACTGCTTGCAAAAGGGGCACAAGCCAAGTTCTGAGGAATGATTTGTGTGAGTGATCTGAATGTTTTTACTCAAGTATTCTGTGATCCTTTGCTAACTCCATTGGGACAGAAAGGTGACAGCACTGCCACCTCTTCCTGTTCCCACTCTCCAGCAAGATGTAAGAAATAGGAGATCTTTTCAGGGATCATGTTTAATGGAGCAATGAGCTAAGTGAATATTTGATATTCAGAAAATTCTCATATTTTGAATGAGAAACATTTTCAGTTCTCACAAGAATGAGTATTGCAATCTTTTTCAGACATTTCTATATCTGTGTCTATTGTGTGTTACAATCTCTGTAGAGCATTGTATAGGTTCATGACAGGCAAAAAGGCAGTATTATAATGAGGAAAAATAGCTTCTTCTCATTCAACAACCTCTGCATCAACACACTGTCTGTATTACATATGCTGTCAGATAAAAAGTATGGAGTACTCAAGGCTTAAAATCTTCAGAAGTATCTATCGGATGCTCTTTCTTTCCATAGTTCAAATAGTTGAAGTGCAAACAGATAACATATTGTATTCTACGTAGGAATGCAAAGAAAAAAATAGTTTCCCCAGTGGTTCTATTCACTAATCTAGTTGTGCTGGTTTTCACTGGGGTAGAGTTAATTTTATTCATAGTAGCTTGTAGGGGGCTATGTTTTGGATTAGGCTGGAGATGGCTGAACACCTGCCTGCCAATGGGAAGCAGTGAATGAATTTCTTGTTTTGCTTTGCTTGCTTTCGCAGCTTTTGCTTTACCTATTAAACTGTCTTTATCTCAACCCGCTAGTTTTTTCACTTTTACCCTTCCGATTCTCTCCTCCATCCCACCAGGGGGGAGTGAGCGAGCAGCTGCATAGGGCTTAGTTGCCAGCCAGAGTTAAACCGTGACACTAATGTTACTTATGTCTTTAATGTGAAATTATTCTATAATGATGTAACTACTGATCACCATTTCATATCTATCTATTCATATCTATCCATATCTTTTCATATCACAAACATAGCATTTATTTTCAGGATCAATAAATTGATTGTGAGTGACCAGGCAGTGCAGAGCAGGGCAGTATACATAATCATTATTTTCTGCAAGCATCAATGCAAGAAGCAGCATTTTTGCTAGAGAGGAGACATTAACTTTTCCCTCATCTTGTAACAATTTCAAACACCAATACAGCTTTGCCTAGAGCTTTTGATTATAATTTTTTTGTTGTTGTTGTTGTTTTCATGTAAGTTTCCCCGTAACTTCAAAAGTAGGTTTTTTAATTTGCTTATCTTATCATTAATTTACATGTCACTCTGGTTTTTGTGTTTCTCTGCTGTTTCCCAGTTTAAACTCTTCACTAAAATGAATGTGTTTAATAATCTTACTGCAATCTAATAATCAATTGGAATAAATCTTTATCAGTCTTTTTTCAACATTTTGAAGTTCCATCAAGACATAACACACACACACAACTTAAACTCAAAGCAAAGGAAATTAGAAAATCAGAGTAATTCTTGTTGTTATTTTTTTATATTTTGGTTATTTGCTTTGGGATTATGTTGTTGGTTTTTTCCAGGTCCTTATCTGTGCTCTGTAGGCAAATAGCTTTATGAAAGTATTAGAAGTGACCTTTTGACAGCTAAATGGGATAGAAGCAGAATTTCCATTTTATTCAAAACTGCCTTCACAAACCATGCAATTTTCCCTATCCAACCAGTTTAAATTCAAGGCTTCTCTAGTGATATCACACTCAGTCAAATCCGACAGGTTATTTCTTTTAAAGTCTGGGGTTGAATGGAGACTAACTAGAATGTCGATTCTAATGTTACTATTTCATTCCAGTGGCAGAATGCAGTAGCTTTAACATGATAAAATTTATAACATTTCTGGAATTGAAAAACTGGGAGGTTTTTATAGTACAATTTGTTTAAATAAATAAAATAATATTTCTCCTGATGCTCTTAAGTGATATTTTCTCTGTAATTGCCTTTAAACAGTTTTGCTATCATGGTCTTAATTATTTGACACCGTTATCATTTATTTTTTAAAACATTTTGTTGTATCCTTATATCCTGAGCCATATTTTAAATTATCAATGCTGTTAACATACGATTTCCTGTTATCTTACTAAAGGAAAACACACTTTACTATTTAAAGTCGTGGGGGAAATGTTGTGTATTTGATATCTTCCTGGCATCAGTTGCGCTGTAGAATTTGTTTTGTTTAAACTAATGTAATGGAATCTCATTCATTGCTTTTCTGTTTCTTTCCCTTTATCTGATATTCTCTGACAGGATCAGCTTATTACCATAGAGGGATGAGAAAATACCAATTATTACAGGTCCTTGATTTTACTCTTCACCTATTAATCTGCATCTGAAGAAAGACAGTAACATAACTGACAATTGAGAACTTGTGTGAATCAGAGGATATTTAAATGGGAAGGAGTGGGCTTATCCTTTAAAACAATGTATATTTTCTACAATGAGAGTGTAACATTAGAATGCAAAAAATGTAACATTATATAAACAGACCGAGTAGACAGGCAATTTTATCCAAATACTACTTAAATTCTCATGTATTGTTAATGTTTGCCATCCTGCTGGCTAACTAATCAGACATTATTTGAAAAACCTTATATAAAATATATATATAACATATTTTTGACAACTGGATGAAGTTTACTAGCATGCAGAGGACAACTTAAAACTCTCATGAGACTAATGTCACTTGTGAGGCTTTTCAGAGACTGTCTTGAGAGGGCAGATCTCAGGTTTAGGATGAGATTGAAGCCTGAAAAATTAAATCAGACTTCTAAACTGCTTCTGCATTGATCTCTGTCTATGGATCAATCATTTCCATCAAGTTCCTAGCTGTAAGATCCTTACTGAGTTACATTCATCCAATTGGATGACATGTTTTGTGGTCAGTGATAGAGTTACCATTTATACCAGTCCTGTGTCTCAGGAAATCTAAAAAAAAAACCTTTGCAAAGCAAAACACAAAAGATGTATTTGTAAAAATATAGTCACGATGTGTACACACTAATGTGAACAGCCAAGATAGCACGTGAAGACTGCTCAGGTAAGAATGTACCTGCTCAACTCGTCCGAGCCAAATACTCTTTGGAAAGGATGTAGAGGTTTGACAGGGTGATTTTGACAAGCTAACTCTTAAAGTTCAAGTAGTAGCTATATTTAATTGTGCACTCTTTCCAAGGAAATAATAAAATGGAAGCTAACATTTTGATCACAGCCAAATGATCATCCAAGTAAAAATAACTTTTCTTGTTTATAAACTGTATTTGTAAACAAGTTTCTTGTTTTCTGTATATTTTAACTCCAGACAGTATTCTTGGATTTTGATCATTTAGTGAATGATCTGTTGCAGTGTGAATTTTGGTGTAGGCCTATTTCAATTTTCTTACTGCTGACTCCTTCCATTTTTGGCTGATTTGTACAGTGCACAGCTAGAGTAGGAACTGCAAATGACAAAATGGAATAGACGACCTGGAACTTGTCTTCAGGGAATATTCAAGCATTTAAGCTTAGTATTTGCTGTTCATGAGTATTTTTCTCCAGCTATGCTCTGCTGCCCAAGTGTTCCCAGAAAGTAAATATGGCACAATTTAAACATGAACAATTTGATGAAAAATTACATCATCACTCTATCTGATCATATTCCAAATTCAAACACATATTCATGGATTTAATTTTTCCTGTTATTTAGTTACTATCTTAAACAAGTTATCAGCCATAAAGTCAGGTCTATGAGCAACTATCAATCTTTGAGTGGGATAGTTATCCCAGAAAATCTCTAAATCTCTGCACACCAGATGATGGAGCACAGGATAAAACACGGAGGTTACATAACTAGGGAGAGAATCATACTACATTGCCCAGCCTGTACTAGTTTTTCCCTAAGCATCCAAAACTGACCATTTTTGGGGCATTGTACTAGACTAGCAGTACTCTTGGTCTGTGAAGAGTCATTCTTGTGTTCTCATTTTCTTATAGTTATTCAAGGAATCTAATCAATATTGCTTCTGAAATTGAACCACTGAAAAGATATATATTTGTTAACAAAATCACCTCTATCTCTAATTTATTTTCTAGAGTCCAGATCAAACTTTAGCAAAACAGAAGTCATCTTCAGAGATGAACAACACCTGTGAAATGCACTGATGTCTTTCGAGCAAGTATGAGCATGAAGTGGATGGTTTTATGGCTTTCTCTTTAGCATGTTTTTGCAGGGTAAATGTGTATGCTCGTTTCCAAGCTTTTCCAAGACGAAATATGTTTCTCTGTGGTGACTTGAGGTGTCAGAAGCTGTTTCAAATGGTATTCATCTGAAACTCATTTAATCTTGTAGTATGGTTTTATGTGCCTTCAGACATCATGCGTGGCATCCATCTGCAACTCCAATAGGACAGAGATCTTCCAAGGTTTATATCTGTCTATATTCTGTGTTAATGAAACTTGGGTAACAATAGTAAGATAAAACCCAGGACACACAGGGAATGATACGCATCTAAGATTTTTAATAACCTTCAGTAGACAGCTACATCCTCATCCATTCATATTTAGGCGTGATAGATCCAGGCATCACATCAGTGAGTTCCCACAGACAAATTGCAGCAATGGCCAGTTTTAGACAGGCAATCCCATCAATTCCCCCTCTACTGGAATTTTCTAACCTAATTTTATAGCCCTGGAAACACAGCAATCTGTTTAGGTGTATTGACCGGACTGAATTTACACAGGTCATTTGAAAGATAAAGGTCACATACATACCAGGCCTCTGGACCGCGTTTATTAACAGCATCCTCCTGACTTTCAACATCATTAGTGTCATCTGGACCAAGGCTGGAGTAAATGAAATGTGGCAGAACAAAAGGCTGTTGCCAAGAACGTAGATGTACATAAGTGTTACACAGGGAGGTTCAGCCTTATTAGCCCCTGAAAAACCACACTGTTCCACAAAGTCAGTAACCAGCATAGCCTATGCACAGGAGACTGTCCAGCCTGGTGATTTAATAGCACTTTTAATTGAAGAGAGAGTAAAAAGGAAATTGCTGACCTGAGGTTTATACAGCAATATTTATATAGAAGGTACAAGTTCTCCACAGGGGCATGTTTATTACTATTTAATAGTTACATTTCAGGAGCATGAAAAACCCAAACTGACAGAGAGTCCCTAGTGAGAATTACTGTACATGTGTTCATAATTGTTATTTTTGGAAATTGCTCTGGATAACTAGTGACTTTCTTACAATTGCCTGGAATCTGCATGTCTGACTCAATTGTCAGGGACTGACCAGCTGCCTGCCGGAAATGCATGGCCAAGTGCAAATGCTTTCTGATTACAAAATTATTACACTGTCTGTGAGACCTGTATTAAACAGCTCTGAGCACAGCCAGTGCTGGCATGGAATTACAGCAATTGTTTCTTTGTAGCTTTTGTCAAGATTTGATGACAGTCAATAAGAAAATTTGGCAGAACTATACCTGCGCCCTTGAGAAAACAATTTGGGAATCACTTTTGTCACGTTCCCTATTTTAAAAAATTTAAAAATTTTTAAAAAATATATATATATAGTCTTAACTTCCAAAATTTAATACCCAAAATGTTATTTCAAAACTTCAGGGTTTTGTCCACTATCTGCCATGACCTTGAGGAAATATAGGCAAGGTTTACCTTGTAGGTTGGCCAGCATCCCAAGGCAAGCACCAACCCAACTTGCTGTTTAAACTGCACAGAAAAATCCCTTGAGGATAAGCTAACTTGTTCTTCATGCACCAGGAAGATGCATTATCCAGGTCTTAATTTGTTCAGGTGGAGTGTTGCACTGATATAGATCAAATGCTTCCAGATACATAGCCCAAGTGACATCTCCTTCACCCTATAGCATTCGATGTGCAGCAATGTTTCGTTGCTTTGAGCTTTCATCCTCCCAGTCTTCTCTGTGGGTTTATATTTCCCGTGATTCACCACCATCTTCTCTGTTGCTTGCTTACCATATGTACTATGGGAATTCTGGCACAACAAACCACACAGAAAAAACAATCCAGGTGGGAAGCCCTAGCAACAACGCTGACAGCAAAATGCAGGATATTCAAACTTTCGCAAAGTACTGTCACAGTTCTTTAAGACTGATGCTTTCAAGAAAACAGAAGCTTCCAAGGGGGGAGAAGAAATAAAAAAAAAAGCCTTTAAAGACTTTTAAAAAAAATACTCCAGACAAAACTTTCCAGCAAATCTTCCTTCACTACAAAAAAGGCATTTCTTTCCATTTTTACATTCCAGAAACAGAGTGCTGAAGAGAAGACCTCCCAGGGAGAATAAACACATGCCAGTGCAGAAAACCATGCCAGGAAGGATTTGATTTGTTATTGAGGCTCCTTCAGATTGCAGGTTTCACAGTGCCTGTTCAGATACACCTTCTTGCTGAGAGCTTTGTTTAATGCATTCTTCAAAAAGGAGCTTTTAGTGCACTTCTTAGAAATAAGATTCTTTTAGAACTTTGTAAAGCTTATCATTTGAACAACATGCCACTGAAAGGTAAGCGTGAGGTTCAGTTCTCATGGATAGCCTAGACTGAGAAACTCTTCCACTCCATCGCATTTCCCATGTGTTCGCTATAACTGCATATCACACATGGGGACTGAGGTTCACCTTAAATTCATACATGCAATGCTAGAAGACGTTACTCAGCCAGAGGTGAGCTGAGAGGAGAAGACACATTCTTCTGCTTTCACTGCACATTTTCTATCATTTCAATAATATCCTGCTGGAATGAGGAGACAGAGACTACAGGGGAAGTGTAAAATGTTGCACCAGAGAAAATTTAGAGGAGAACATGAGATCGGCAGAGTCCTTTGGGAGTTGTCTAGTCCTTCCTCTTGTCCCATGGCAGGATGTGCTAATCTTAAACTATTCCTGGCAAGGAATGGTTACACAGATGGAGACTCCAGAGCATCATAGACTAAACAACTCCCATATGTCAGTCTCCTTTCTCTTACGAAGTTGTTTCCCAGATGTCTAAACCAAATCTGCCTTGCTGAAATTTGAAATCAGTATGTCTTTTTCTACAGGATCTGTAGAGAATAAATTATTCCTTCCTTTCTGGCAGCTGTTCCTTACATATTTTAAGACTTTGCTCATGCCTTCCCTCTTCTCCTCTCTTAGATTACATAATCCAGAAATATCTTTGCCCTTTCACAGTATATTGCATTGGCTAGTGAAATCCAGGAATCAGTTACATAGATTACAAGGGACTTGAATGACAACGTAGCAGGATACAATACCCGAATAGCATGTGAATACTTAACACCAGTATTTGCTTATAGTGCGTTACGGCTTTATCTAATTATTTACTTTATGAAGTTCTTGACATGATAGCAACGAACGTCTTTCCTGCCCGCTCTTATCACTTTCTTAAAACTATTCTGTTCAGCTGAGATATACATGCATCTCAGAGCTCATTTAGGTACTAGGTACCAAACAGTGGATTCTCATTCCTGGGTTGTTTTTTTTATTTCAGAACCTGTTATCTGTTGATCATAGCTACTAAATAAGGCTTCTTAATACCTCCAGCAGATCAGAGTATTCAGAAGCCAAATGAGAGGGGGAAAAAGCTGTCTGAAGTATTTATTCTTTTCCCCATTTAAAAGATCTTTCTCATCTCTTCTCTCTTTGTGCCAGGGCTTCAAGGTGTAACTGGAAATGTTGGATACACTCCTACAAATACGTTCTCTGAACAAATTACCAAGTACCATTCTGCGAAATCAGCGGACCACAAAGAGCAGCACTTCTGCAAAGGAGAGCAGGCAAGCTGATAGCTGAGTGTTTGGTCTTTTATTGGTTGTCACTGTCTTCCTCAGAACATTCTTGGGAAATGAATTATTTTATTTCTTGATTGCTTCTCGAGCAAGGTTCTTTATGCTGTTCTCCTAATTTCACTGTCAATTTTAATTGAATGTTTTCATTCTTTCCTGTGTAAAGTTTTGTTTTAAAGACATTAACATCTGGGAGATGGCTTGGTCTTTGCCAAATATATTCTCATGTCTGCTGTTTTGTGAACCATTATTGTATTAGGATTTTTGTTCATCAATCATACCTGTGTACCAGCCTACATACTTGTGTACTTGCACATTTAAAATGTAAAGGCCAGAATTATAACAAAGAAAGAAAACTTTAAAACCCCAGCAGATTTAAAAGGCCAAGAAAGAAAAAATTTTCTTGTCCAAAGTGAGGTACAACATTCACATTATTTCCCAGTCTCCTTAGTCATGTAGCAACAAACTGGTCATGTGTGAGTATTTATCCATAAATACAGATGACGCGTTCAGCAGAGGTCTGAGAAAAGCGTTTCAACCTTATGTACTGAGCCTGTGAGCTCTGTCATGGTGCACAGCAGTGTGATTGGAGCTGCTGGGATCAGCATGTGTACAAATAAGCTTAGTGACTCAATTTGACATTACTGTCCTGACAGAGTACTGAAAATAACCTTATGAAGCATCCTGGATCTTTATATCAATTATGAGCTTTATATCTATGTATCTTATATATAATATCTTTACATCAATAGTGAGCCAGAAACAGAGAAAGGAAGCCTCCAATCTACATGCATCTGAAATTTGGGGATTTGTTAGCAGCAGATTGTGGTGCATCCACTCAGACCCAGAGATAACAACTGGGAAATCCTGAGAGAGATTTGGTTGTGAGACATTAACGATACAGAGGGACTTCCGGAGAATGGCAATTGTTTGTAAAAGGTCCGTTACAGGGCTAAAGCGGCAAGTGGATTGTATAAGGCTTCCACTTCAAAACAATTTAGCATTTACGGGACACTGTGTGGATGTAAGATACATCCCCTCATGCCAAATCTGCAAGGAAACAACTACAATGGGAAGATGCTAAGAGAAGCAGCAGAGAGCTGAAGGTAGATCCTGAAGGATCCAGCTATGAAAAGTCAGGACAGCATTACCTCTTGCAGGCTGTGAATCACTCACAGAGGCATCTGTTCATAACCCTGAGGCCACGGCGGTGTTTGCTTCTGAAAGTAGCACTCCCTGGATGATAAAAGGTTAGTGTTGCTCCAGGTGTTTCTGTCCACCCCAAAAGGCAGAATACTGGCTGGCTGATTTAAGCAGAGTAAACAGTAGTATATGAACCTAAAACAGTCTGTGTAAGGGTCATCCCTCTTCTACTGGTGGTAATGCAGCACAAAAATTGCAGGGGAAAGACTCTCAGACCTCTTATATAACCCAGCTACTATGATGGGATTTCTCCTCTCCTAGCAAAGGTTATACTCAGTTAGTAGAAAAAAGAAAAAAAAAAACCAAAATTGGCACATATTTTGCTATTATTTTCCAGATTTAAATTAATGGTGAGTCTGAGTATGGAAGAATAATTAAATGCTGTAGTAATTACATTGATTAATACCAGGATCATGTCTGACATTTGTAATATAAACTGAAGGACAACCCACAATATGGATATGTGTGGTTATGACATTTCTTGAAGTGCCTTCAGAGATTAAAATCACTAGATAAGTGTGAGACATTACACAGTTATCTTTGTGTTTTCCTCTTTTAAGATTCTTTTCACAGTGACTTGAGAAACAAGGGAAAGAGATGGTGTTTGGACCTTTTATGAAAAGTTCTTTTTTTTCCTGGCTGCTTCAACATCTAAGCAAAAAACATCTGAAGAGACAAACAAAAATATTCCTGTCTTTTGAGTTCAGAGCAATGCATACAGCCATGGAATATATTCCTCTGGTCTTGCAAGGTGGACACTCATCTTGCAACATTCAGCCCTGGGGAGCAGCTGTCTGTAACTCAAGGTCCAGCTCATTTCTGCACTACTATGTGTAACTATGGGTTAGTTTCACTGACAAAATTGTTGCTAAGGTGTGACAAAGTCCATGAGCTGAAGTCAGGCAAGATAAGTAGAATAAACACAAAGACAAAATTGTAATGGTTGAGATGGTATAATTAGGAGCTCAAGGATTCAAGAGGAAAAATACTGACAAGAAAAGCTGAAATTCCCAACGGGGAAAAAAAAAAGGGAGAAAGGCAAGAATCAGAAGATGTTTGATTGGCAAACATCCTTCTCCTAGGAGTGATGGAGATCTGCCTTTCCTCACTATTCTCAGTATTGTCTGGCCATAAGAAACTGTCCAGGTGGTGTAACAGGGGTGATGAGCTTGTTAATTCTTAGACTCATAGCACATGAGTCCTACTCATCTCCTGTGAGTACCAGCAAATAAACAATTATACTCTGAAACTCAGTAATATCCTGGCTGCAGATACTTTTTGCTCATGGGGAAAGGCACCCATACAAAAGTGACCAAGGGAGGGATGGAGAAGGAGGTTACAATCTTTGTCACACTTCGAGGGTCCTAGAAACTCAGTCATGCACAGGATTGTGCTAACTTCTGTCCAAGCACAGAATAAGCACTGAAAGAAAGCTCCTACATGGACAGCATCCAGCCAAAACACTCATCAAGAGAGATTTTGACCTCATAGACTTCTGAATTATTAACAGAGGCCACAGTTATTATTCCCATTTGCATGACAAAACAGTGATATGAACTTGCTCCCCCGAGGAAGAAGTCCTGATAGCAAGCTGAGGGCGAAGAGCAGGCGCAGATTTCCATGGACAGATTCCTCCTGTATCTTAAAAAAGGCCACAGAAGGAGTGAAGAACACACATCCCTGAGGAGAACTGCACCACTAGAGGATGCCCCTCATACAGACATTGCACTCGTCTTGAGTACTGCTCCCGCTGCAAATGGGATTTTGCATGTTTTCCTTAGCTGCCGCTCAAAGGACAGCCAGATTTAGCAATGGTGATGAGTGCCCATCAGTGATGCCTTAGGAAAGTGTCTGAAGGTGGAACACGTTTTGGTGGTTTGGCTGTTTTCTGGCTAGAGGTCAGGTATAGGAAGTTAATAAACTACCTGATTTTTAATAGGAGTCCAATTCAAACAACATCAAAATCATCATGAGTCTTTCCAGGAATTTAAGAATCCTTCTGAAACAGAGGATTCCAAGAACTCCTGTGTTTTCCAACTGAAAATATTTTGTCCATAGCAGTAGTCACACTATATCTGTGATAATCTAGGGATATAAACAAGTGAAATTTTGAAGGGAGAGAAACAGAGATTACTAGTATGTTGTCCTGGTTTGGGCTAGGACAGGCCCAATTTTCTTTTTGTAACTTTACTTCTTAGTTAAGACTGTCCTGAGAAGCTGCACTCTCTGAAATAAACTGCATGTTTTTCCAGACAGCAGCTGCTTCTAGCACTGATAAGGCTCAGTGTTTACAGTTAGTGCTGGAACATCAGTAGCAATGGTATGCAGAAAGGCTCTTGCTTATAGTTATTCCTATGGAGACCAAGGTCCATGCTTGCTTCTGCTAACTTTCTTACGCACTGGAAGTGAAAGAGCAGAGAAGTGGTCACAATTGCGATCCTGCAGTGGGGAAGAGCGGGTCGGACAGGTGACCCAAAACCGACTGGACAGAATATTCCATCCCATATGCATCACACTTGGTATAAAGCTGAGGCATCATGAGCGTTAAGTTTTCTTCTTCTGTGGCCGGTGCCCGAGGAGGACTCTGTCCAATTCTTCTGCTTTTGATCCCGATCCGTGCATTCCTGAATCCAGGAATGCTGCTGAGTACAGAGCGGGATTTTCCTGGGGTGTGCCCCACAGTGTCCAGGCGATGTGATCATCATCAGGGGAAGCTCAATTCTGTTTTTTTATATATTAGTATATATTTCATCATTATTATTTTTTCTGTTATTATTATACCTTATTGTTATAGTTAGACCCATAAGCCTCTTTCTCTTTTCTCTTTCCCTTCCCCTCTTGGGGAGGGAGGGGGTTAAAAAAGAGCATCTGTCATCCATTTAATAGCCAGCCCAGCTTTAAACGATGACACATGTAATAATCTCAGTAATAGTACTTTTATTATTATATTGACCTATTCTGTTTCAGATACGAATGAGAGCTTATATGAAGGAGAGCTTATATGCTTGAAATGTTGTCTGGTTCTTTACCCCAATTACATCAACTGATCTAATAAAATACATTAGATTTGCCAACAAACCTGGCTGTGATAATATAAACCTTTCCTGTGCTTTCTTATCTATTTATATTTTATGCTCACAGTCAGGAGTGAAAGAGGAGACCACACTGATGAGGTAGCTGAAAAACTAGTGATACTAAGAATTTCTTATTAATTTATATTGATTTTTCAATATGAAAACAGACGCAAAATTTCTGAAACATGAAAACGTTCCAGGTTTGTTTATTCTAGGAATCAAACTTGAAGATTTTTCAGTATTAAAGTGTCTTCATATGTCAAGAGACCTTTCTATTTTACAAAACCATGTGTCTAAAAATCAAAACAGAGTTTACCATATGGGAATTTTTAAATGCTTTTGTTCATCCAAGATTCCCCTACACACAAGAAAGCTTGATCCACCCAGATCAGTTTCTGGATTTCTTCATTTATTTATCAGAACTGCAGAAGCACTAAATTATCAATTATTCCTACAGCTCAAATTCTACTCCATGTGGGCAGGATAATATGCCTGTCTGAAATGTTTCTTCTGTGTAAAGGACTGCCACAGATGATCCTATCTTGAGACCATATCATGAGATATGCACCATTTACTTATGAAAACACTTCATTGTTCTCATGCTGTCAGACAACAGTCTTGTTACAAATTCTCTTAGAGAAGCCGAGAAATGCTGGACTGTTATCAAAGTGTGAAAGATGTTAACGTAATGGTCACCACAATAAGAGGATAAATCTGTGCATATTTGGCCTTGAGCATATCTGCACAGGTTTGTGAAACACTGGACAGAATCATCTGTTAAATAAGCATCTACTTCAAAAGGAATATTTTCTTATTTGCTTGGTAAAGAGGAGAGCTAGAGCTCCTCATGGTAAATATTGCACTTAGTAATTAAATTTTCATATTTACAAGGTCCACTTAGTAAAAGTTCTAAATTAAATAATCTTCATTTGCACACATTTCAATCCAAAGGGCATCATTAGAGGACAGTATCTCCAAGACAATAATGAGCTGTTTTCATTAACCATGCCCTAATGATTACAGCAGGCTTGTACTTCAAGACCCATGTGATAGTTACCCAGGCGAGACCAAAGAAATAATTGTACGTCTTTGTCTATCACCCCATCCATGTAAGTCACTGAGACAGAAGGCTATTTCCTGCTCCTGGGTTGATGTACTCAGGAATCTCTTGAAAAAGATTTAATTGAACTTGCATATGGTGTGGATAAAGCATCAGGAAATGAAGTCTAATCTCAGTTATAGCTCTGGAAATCTGGAATAATGCAAATGAATTATTGTAGGAAGGAGCAGACTTTCATTTTCTGCCTCTACAGTCCTGAGTACAAGAAGATCCTCTAATCTGTTTGATTCCTTTTATTGTTGCCAATTAAAGTTATGTTTAAAATTACCAAAGGGACTGACATGCTTTTTCCTAACCTTTCAATTGTCCATTTATTTTTCAAATGTAATCTTCTGATGTATCTATCTCTCATCAGAGTATAAGAAATTTAAGTTTGGAAAAATTGTTATTCATATGTGACTGGTCTTCCACATTATTTATTTTCATATTTTTCCATCCAAAAATGATATGTGATATTTTTTGCTAGCGTAAGGTATATCTGATTTGTGTTTGGCAAGTACATATTATCCCCCATACTGCTAAGCAATTATCACTGAATAGTAGAAAACAGATCTATAAAGGCCTTCAGTCAATCATATTGTTCATCTTTTGCCCTCCATAGATCAACTAGATCTTTGTTATTCCAAATGAGTGTTTGTCCAGCTTGCTCCTTAAAGGCCTTAATGATGATAGAGTTTCCACAGCCTCCCCAAGCAATCTATTCCAGGACCTAATTATCCTTACTGTTAGAAAGGGTTTTTTTAATGTCTAAATTAAATTTCCCTTGCCACTATTAGAAAGGCCATTACTTTTTGTACTATCCACAGTGGACATGAAGGAAAGATTATTCACTTCTTTTTTTGCAACAACTTTTTATACATTTGAAGATCACTATTGTGTTCCTTATCCATTTCCTTCCTCCCTCCCTCCTTCCCTTCCTTCCTTCTTCTTAAATTAAGCAATCCTAATAAATTCATAGTGTATTTGTAAGCCATGTTCTCAGACCTTTCTTAAAGGTCTTGCTTCCAGGGTCTTACATCATTCTCATTGGACTCTGGATATCCTTCAAATGATCCATATCTTGCCCAAAGTGCTGTGCTTAAAATTGGGCATAATATTACAGCTGATGTTAACATCTGCAGTATCACACAAGTAATGTTACCAGTATCTGGGCAGCTGTAAGATTATTTTGACTTGTATCTTTCTTTGTCCATTTATAGTTCATCTGTGTTTATAGCAGATTCACACTGTGCCAGTGTTTTGAAGCTGCAGAAAACAGGCACCCTTCTCAGCCCTGTTTTATACTAACTCAAGATCTCCTTCACCAGCCTTATTCAAGCTGTCCAGATGTTCACCAGATGTTCATCCACTTACTGGTTCTGCTGGTCTGAGAAAGGGCATTTTTGTTACAAATTGCTGGTCATGTCCTGAGTCAGTTATTGAGGCTCCAGACATGAGAGGCAATGTAAACACCACTAACATGATTTCATTCTGTCACATAGCTGTACCCTAGCATCTCCCAACATTATCCAAAATTTAGATCAATCACTAATGCAGCAAGGTACATATGTTAAGTATGTTTAAATAATATTCATTAACTTACCATTTGTTGCGTCTCATCCAAGAGGTGCTGTTATGCACCATGAATGATCTTGGTTCCCAGGTTCAGCAGTATGAAGCATCAATTCTTTCAAACCTTCTGTGTGGATATTTTCACAGAACCACAGAGTGTTGGCTGAAATGGACCTTGGGAGCACCTCTGCTCTAACCTCTGCCCTGAAGGAGAACTGCATCGAATGGATCTCATCAGCCATGACTCTGTGTAGATATTATTTTCTTCAGTGGTGATGAAGTGAGAGCCCTGTTTTGATAATCTAATGAAACATATGGTTAATGCTATTCTACAAACTTCAATAAAGCTGCTCATGTACTTAAATTCAAACTCATGAATAAAAACCTAGAAATTGTAACCTATAAAAAGCAGAGTTTATACTGAGGTTGAGACTATACTGGGAGAATCACCTGCAGAGAAAACAAAACAAAACAAAACATCAAATTGTTCTTTTGGGAGTATTGAAAAAAATTAAACAAGCCATTTAGCTTCTTCTGTGATGAATGACATTGTTCTGTGTACAGGAGTCTTTCTAGAGGTTTCTGGCTTATTTAAATGCTTGCATTGAGAGAAATCCCACCCCAAGGTTCATGGGTGATCAGCTTACATGGAGGAAAGTGCCTGCTCCAAGCGTGAGACATCAGTTCTGCTCTGAATATCACAGTTGTGAGCTGCAGAGACCAAGTCCAGTCGACAACCTGGCAGAACCTCAATCCTCATCAACTGCCTGTGAAGTGTGCTGTGGCAGGCATTAATTGGTGCTTATAGGAAAGACTAGATGAGGACTGGAAAAATCACTGTCTGAGCTAGGTACAAATATGTTCATTCCTGGTGGAGGCTCCTGTTCCAGCAGGCTGGTCCTCATTACATCCAAGTCTCCTGGGTTCTGGGAAGCACCATACCTACTCCTGAGGACAAAGCCCATAGTCATATCATTAATTCTGTCTCAAAAACTGAAACAGTGAACAAGTAGGTGAAAATAATAAATAGATGGCTGGTTTGAAGTGTATATGCTCTCACTCTTCCTCTCCACATAGCCCAGTTTCAGCAATCAGCCATGCAGATGCATATGTGCCCAAACACCAGCCCTTTCCACCATCTTACCAGGTTTTGGCCTTCTCAACCTTACAGTGCTTGGTGTTTTTCTCTTCTAACCCTCCTGCTTACACCAAGGCCAAATCTCAGAGTCCTAGTGACTTCCCAGAAACTTGCTGCCCTCCCACGGTCACTAAAAAGGTTCACTGGGGCAGAGCACTACAGTCAATGAAAGCAAGTGTTGCTTTAATCAAAGCCGAGTACAGTTTTCAGATGCCAAGGAGGAATTTGGGGATTTGTGTAGAACTGGACAATCTCAGGGGTTTTTACTAGCAAACAAAAATATTAAAAAATATCTCCATCTGGTGCATTTTTTTCAATGAAGGAGTTTGATCCTGGTCAAAACACATTAAGAAAAACTCGAATGGAAGCAGATAGCCCACAGGTAACCGTAACCATAACCATAGGTGTTACCATAATCCTAAAACAATACTCGGCTTCATAAACAATAATTGCTGTCAACTAGGTAACTCAGAAATTTGTATGCTCCCTCTAAAACATAAGCAGCTGGAATATTATTCCCCAAGTTTCAGATAAGGGAATAATTAAAGTACCTACCTAGCACCAAATATGTGATGTAAAAAAAAAAATATATATTTTTAAAATGCAAAGTAATTTCCAAATATTGAATTTAAAGATTCTACGTAGAAAATATCAGAAGGAGAATGTGGGTAACTTATTAAAATCATTCATTTTGCATTTCTCTTTTCCCATTAATCCTCACAGTTTTATATCAATAAATGAATTTGTATGGTAAATTTCACTTTTACTGTTATATTGTTCTATTTCAGAAACAGTATTTGAACCAATTGTAAATAGTTATATCAGCTTTGAAAATAAAAAATAATTATTTCTGTCATTTCCATAAAAATCTCAGTTAAAATATGAAGGAAAAAAACCCTTGCAGTACAAAAAAATGTAAAAAATATTTTTAAAATTCAAAATTATGTTTAAGGGGTTTTTAAACTTCCTTTTATGCCAGCCCTAATTATCCACAGTTTTGGCTGAGGACTATGAAATTATCAGTGTGCTTAAAATAAATATGCATGCATATCTTACTGATTCATATGCTCGTTCAGAACACCTTTATTCTTTACTCTTCCCCATCTGTTTCAGGGATGAAAGGAACTAGAAGGCAGAGTCCATACAACGACTTAAAAACCATGTTTTTTCTTTCTTTCACCTTAGTCCTGTTCCCCTTATGATGTCAATTCTTTAATATAAAGACTAAGAAAAAAACCGTAAAAACTCTGAAGTATTTTCCTTCAGTCCTTGCCATTCTCAATAGTGATACACACTGCTATTGAGGGTGTTATTTTAATAAACGATGCTTCAAATTATTCAAATTGGTTTAATTATTTTTTAAAGAGTAACTATGTAAAAATCAAACAAAAAAATTAGAATTGGTCAGCAAGCATGATCCAAACTAACATGAGATTTAAGATTGTCTCTGATGTAGTCAAATGAAAATCTACTTCCAATCCTGCTGTGACCTAATGCTAAAGAAGCATATAATTGGAATTAGAGTGAATATAAGATTCACAGAAATATCAGAGCTGTGATGCCTGCTGTATTGATCAGCAGTGGTATTTGTCTTGATGAAGTGAAAAAGAATATGAACAATTCCATCAGAGGTGTTACAGAAAACATGACAGGCAGTTTCCTTTCATGGCGTTAATCCTACATGGCCCAGAGACCATGACAGAATGGATCGGAGTCTTGGCTACACTCCCTAGGTACTTTTTTTGAATTTTAGAAATGACAAAGGTAAATGAAAAACAAAGATCTTGTAACAGGTCCACTGTGAATATAAATCAGTAGAGCCTTGCTGAAGCAGAGTGAGCTGTTTTGATTTACAGCTGGGAGGACTGTACCAACAAATTATATATATGGCAGAATAAGCAAAAAGAAAATCAGAGAAAAGTAGATAATTTGTTTTTTAAAGACAAAAATATGTCAGTTGGAAATATTTAAGTTTGTCAGTTACAATTTACAGAAGTCCTTTTAGGAGTTGGATGGCAAGCTGTGATTCAGCAAATAGCTGTTTTCCATCACCGGCTTGCTTCTTAACCGCCTAGAAGTCTGGAGTGCCAATTACCCTTATCATTACCTCATGAAGGGCCAGATGAAACACTTCATCATTCACTGATCATGAGTAGTGCATCGGCTGTAAAGACACTACCTAGAACACACACTCAGTTATGAGGATAAACAAGATGTGGTTCATAAGGCAAAAAAAAAGAAAAGTTAAATATCTGCTGCATAAACCCTAAATAAGCAAACGTCGTTTCGCACACTTAATCTAGTGCCAAGATAATAACAATGTGGAATCAACTGGTAGACAGGTGTTTAGCTTTAAGATTCACTTCAGTGGCAGAAAGAGAGGTCTTTTATTTACCACATTTTCATTTATTTTCAGCAGGTTTTCAACTGAGTAATAAACCATTTACTTACAGTTCAATGGTACTTTGTAAATTAGACACAATCGTGTTTTATCAAAATGATAAAAATAGGTGTAGAAGAAACATGAGGAGTAAAAGAGTGCAAAATCCCAGGAACAGGATAATACATTTCATGTCACCCTTCTTATTGAGTTTGGAGGGAAAAATTGGTATTTTCTTAAACTTGAAAAAGTTTTCTCTGTTTTCTCTTCTTAGTTTCTGAAGGTTGTGAAGCTGGCTAAAGAAATGTTAAGCTGAAAATCATATTTTCAGTCCGGTGTGACCTACTGTGGTGGTACCACTGTCTCTGATCATCTACTTCTAAACAGCCAAGCAGAGTCTTCTGCCATTAACCGGCTTTAATCAATTCCTCAGTCTATCTATTTTTCCATACAATAGCACTATACTATACTATCCACAGGTACAAGATTTTAAGAGCATTGATCTTAAAGCTGATCCCAGGAATCCCTGTGCCACTCTGCAGTATTGACTTCTGCCAGGCCACATCCACTGATGGCAGCTTTGTGCAGGAGGGCGTCATATTGTAGGTGAGTGTGATGAGTGGCAGGGAGATGCAGGCTGAAGCATCTATTTGATTTATACTTGGATCTTTTGACACAATTTCATAAAACAACAAAACAAACAAAGATTGTTCCTGTTCTATGGCAGAATAAGAACAAGTTTGAACTGTTGTCACAAAGCAGACCTGTCAGGCCCTTGCCAGCTCTGCTCCTCACAACCTCCTGCTATATGGGAGCTGAAGTGATTCCTTGGTGAAAAGAGGGATGTTGCTGATTCTGCCAAAGCTAGTTTAGATGATATCTACACTATCTCAAAAAATAAGAAGTATAAAAAGAGCCACCTGCAGTTTTCTACATTTCTTTTTTTTTATTACAGCAAAAAATTTCCTAATCTCTCTCTGTTGCTGTAAAACAAAAGTTACATTTTAGAAAACTACTGTTCAAGCTGACTCTTGTAAAGTAAGAAGCACACATTTAAAGATATTCTTTCAGAGATTAAATATTCTGAGTGGCTGTCAGAGGTCAGAAGGCAAATTGCTTTAGAGACATAAGCATTAAAGAAGCACTTAATTATCAGCTATATACAAAGACAGTTCCTAAATTATTTTTAAGACCATGAAAAATGAAACACTTCATAAGGCAATTAAAAGATGCACACCTTCCTCATAGCTTACTGTATGGCTTATACATATTTTACCTCTTAGTCCCATGTAAGACTGTTCTCAAAATTTCTAATAGAGACTTATGGGAGGAAAGCTCTAAAAGAGAATTCACTTTATCTGAACTATGATTTTTTTAAGTGTTGCTCTATTTGGAAAAATACAACTTTTCTGATATATTTTATCAATTAATGGCAATCCAAAATTTGAATTCAATTAAGTTGCAGTTGGTGGTGGAAGTTGGAATTGCATCTATCTAGCACTGAAATGGGACTGACAGGAGCCAACAACATAAGAAAGAGGAAGTAAGTGCAGAGATAGTCTGTGTTTCTAGACACTTCGTTGTTTTGGGAGGTGGGTTGTAACAACCATCATCTTGCAGTTATTACATAGTAAGCCAAGTTTGTTAGATCACGGTACTTGAAACGGAGTCTTGGATACCGAAAATAAATAGACAGGGAAAAGAATTTTTGATAGCTTTAATGGGTTTAGATCAGGTTCCTCTGCCTTCCTACAATAATCCCATAATAATCTTTCTTGAGCATCTAGTGTTGGGTTGGGGCGAGTATGAATTTCTAGAATAGCTCTTACTAACTTATTTAAGTGGGATTGTAAAGTAAATGAAAATGTAAATGTCATAATACAAACATCAATAGCAAGTTCTGATAGTAGCACAACAGCTTGAGGACAATCAGTTCTTTAACAGAGCTGCAAGAAAAAATGCTACTGAGAAATGCAATGCACTCTGGGGCATGTAGGGAATCAGTCTGCTGTAAAATTCAACCAACATCATAAACCAAAAAGAAATTACTTTTCTGCTCTGCTTTTACCTGGCTGAAAAGGATACTGTGATGACAGAAGAAGCCTTTTGGTATCAATGTCTAGGACAAAAAAGGGCATAGACTTAAATATGCCTATGATTGAGCAACTATTTAGATGCAACAACATTTATAAAATGCTGAGAAGCCTCCAATAGGCCTCACATACAGATCTTCTTCCAGAAAATGAGATTTTCACAATGTGACCCATAAAAGGGGAAAATAGTGCTATATCTGAAGCAAGTCATGCTATTCAGTTTTATGAAGGCCAGCAGTGCCAAACGAGGAGAGTTTCAATGAGCTAAGCCCTGTCCTTGGTTCTGCCTTTCACATGCTGTCTAAGGTAAGTCTATGCTTCTGCTGCTCTCCTTAAAAGTCACCTTTCCAAACAGGAAATATGTTTTCTGGTGCTTTTCTATCATAACACATACTGTATAAATCTCTGTTTTCTTCCAGTCCTCTAAATACTACTGTACAACAGTTAATTCATTAATAATAAGAATAAATCTATATAAAGCACCATAGATGCAGTCCTACACAGGCTGAAGTATCAATGAGGCAATGGAGTCAGTAGGTTTACAGGGATGGCATGAAGCCTGGAGGGGACAGATAAAATTCTGTAGTGTAATATGGACTTGTCTTGCTGTTTATAGTATGGTCAAGCCCAGCAATGGCCAAAAACAACATAAGCATAAAGGACTGTCTGAGTGCTTTATATAGAGTCTGTTCTAGGAAAAAAAGACATTCATTTATTCATTTCCCTCTAGTCCACTCATTTCAAAGGAGATAACACTTGCCTTTAACAGGAGATGGAATTTGCCTACTGGTTTATAGGTTATTGAATTGACCTCTGATTTTCAGAGATACATTTGGAAACTTTACTTCTTATATGGGATTTCTACTAAAAGATATAAGAAATCCCTCCAAGGGTATTTACAGTGAATGGTTATCTGGTGTTGACATTAATTGTGCTGGCATATTTTGCAGAACAGCCTCAAGCGTAACATTAGCTGAACTGTAAGACCCTTCCATATATAATAGTCTAGCTTAATATACTTCATAGATGTATCCCTTGCTTTGTGCCTATCGCTCAGCTGAAAGAATCTGGGCAATTGTATGCAGATGTCTCCTGGGCTGAGACCTGTAGGTGCATTCATAATGATTAAGGATGTGCTTTTATTTGCTGCATATCTGTATACTACATAGGCTTTTTTCAATAAATCTGCTCTCCAAAGAGAAAAAATAACTTTTCAGTGAATATATCTTAAAATCAAATTATCCATATAGCAGAGCTCAAAACTTCTCATGTTAGAAATTACACTCTCCATATGGGTATGGATAACCTAGTCTCATTTATGGTAGCTTTTTTGAGATAGCTTTCTCTATTATCAACATTAAGTTAATCACTGTGGTATCAATCAGAAACACACAGGATTAATTCTGATGTAAAATGAAGCAGTACCTTGGCTGCATTTTTCCATTTTTCACCAGTTTAATATCTTCTTTTTCCTGGGGTATGGGACTGTAGTCTTTCAGCCGTGACTTACCACTCCAGAGGCCTCAGAGACTTGCCAGTATAAAGAGTAATGTCAAATCTTGATATAGCTAGGAGGTGAATGTGGGATCAGTATGGTTGAGTGTGACCACAATTACATCATGTCACAGAAGGTCATTTCTGCAGTGGATGATGTGATGGGTGATGAGGTAGCAGTGTAAGGTGACAGCCTGCAAGCTGCAAGCACTGGAGCTTTTCAGTTAGCACTCACAACCAAATGGACTGCCCCTTCTGCTGATTCCCTTTTTCCATATTTTGTAAGGGTTTATTAAATTCTATTAACCTCATAACTTGACAGTTTCGTATTCATCTTTGGTAATGCATTATAAATTTATTGAATTATTAGTATCGGCATGCTAACTGAATTGCTTATTCTGAATTTAGGTCTGGTGTTACTATAATCATGGATTCCATATGAAATGATAGTACCAATTATTTATTCCTGTTGGTTGATTTTAATAACACACAAAGGGGAACAGGGGCCCCATTCCCTTAGAAAAATGAAACAGACTGGTGAGACTCTGAGTGTACATCAGCTTGTTCTCTAAAAAGCCCAACTAGCTCGCTTCAAATTAGCTATCAGTTCTTATATAGCAGAAATAAAAGTGAATCAAGAACCGTGAAAACAGTAATGGAAATACAACTTTGAATTTTCTGGTTGTTTCAATGCATTGCAACACATGTAGTGCATTCACATTCACTGATGCTGCGTTGGAGAATGACGAAAAAGAAATTACCAAGTGATTTTTACATACACAAATCAGTAACAGAAGATATACCCCTTATTATCAACAATGTACATAAAAATGCAAAGCCCGGATTCACGTTTTACCAAAATCCCTACAATTTTTTGTTTTGTTCTAACACATGTAAAAAATATAGTAATTTCTACATTTTATGTAAATTGTTTTTGCCTAACAGTACCCTAATTTGAGGCTTTTTGGTACTCTGAGGTTTAGAAGTGGAATACTGTGAGAGATTTAAGCAGTTAAGGAACAAATAGCTGGATAGTTACTGTAGTGACTGTAATGGAATCGCATCTGCTCTAATAAATTTCTGATTGTCTCTGCTGCTTTCATTAACAGTCCCACCACACTCACAATGTTAAACATACCACATTGAACATCTCAGTGAAACCGATTAGAATGATTAAGCTGTAGGACAAAAAAGGAAAAAAAAACCCAAAACACAACTGTCCAAAAACAGCTACAGAGCTTGACTACCAGGTATTTATTACTCCTGCATGCAGCACAGGTGAGCTGCAAATGGAGAATTTCCTAAGCAATTCGTTCCTATTGCTGACAACATTAAGAGTTTCAGTTCTCATGACATCCTGCGCTACATTTCATTTTTACTTTTCCATCACCAGTCTAAAAGCTCTTGTTAAAGCTATGAAGCAGAGGATAGTTCAAGAGTCAGTCAGGAGGCAGGTATTTAAAGGAACCAGTCTGAAATCCACAGGATTTGAGATTTTCTGTCCTTGTAGGCAGCTTTGTTTTCACAAATTAAACTTACTCAAAAAAAATCATCCAGGGGAATAGGAAATCACTGGGAATACCTAAGACTGGTAATTTTGTTCCAATTTCAAGGTCTGAAACCCACTGGTTGTTGTATGGGCACCCAGTGCTTGAAGGCCAGTGTGGGAAATGTGGAAAATCACTACAGAAGTAGAATCCAACCCCTATATATGCAACATTACAATAACCTTGATGGATAAATTTGGTGCCTCTCCATTTTGCAATGGAGTGGGATGAGGAAGATAAATGTCTTCTTCAAGCCCAGACATTCTCCAAAATGGGCAGGGAGATGCAGTCCAGACACTCACCATGAGTCCAGGAACTCCCACTGGCCTGTGCAATGTCAGCATGGCCTGCTCTCCCAAGGCACCTAGCTCTCATGGGCTTGGCATGAGAGCCCAAAGACCAAGCTGCTGCCTTGGGTGTTGTTGCAGCAGCTTTTTAGCCTTTCAGCCTGCCCTCCAATGCCTTCAGGCCTCTCAGGACTCATCATTATTCTGGCAAACATACTTGATATACTTGGTGTTACAGTGTTTCCATCAATTGGTGTTGAAGTATTTCCATCAACTTTGCCAGTTGTGGATCAATCTTAATGACAAGGATTTGAAGGTCTTCACATGTTAGAACTCTCAAATGATTACAGAAGACTGTCATGCTTGTTTCAGAGGGAATTCATAGAGTGATGACAGAGTTAAATATGATGAACGGAGTGTTTGTAATCAACAGATTGAACACCTACCACTACCAGCAAAAAGGCATCCTCCCACTTAATAGGAGGACACTGTGATTTCCTGGTTTCTTATGTTCTTTCCCTAAGCATTCACTTCTGGGCCTGTGAGAGGTATACTGGCAGTCCCAGTGGTGCCTGGATTTGACACGAAATAAAGCTATTTTCCTCATTTCTTATTAACATGGAGTGGAGAATAGGACACAACTGACGTCAAATATTCTCTGTTGCAATCTGTCACTTAAAAAAAATAATAGCCACAGATCACACAAGGAGGTATGAGTGTGGCAGGTCATTAATACCATCTACTATGCAGTAAATTACTTGTCATGCTTCCTTTATACTCATTTATGACTAAGAGGACTGCTTGAAACAAAAGACAATAAATATTTTTCACACAGTCTCATTCGTTAACAAAGATGAATTCCCTAAGTTTCCTACAGCCCTGAGGAACTGAATCAAAGAGAAGAAAATCAAAGAAATAAAAAAGGACATGTACAAATTTATGATCATGGAAACTTCATGGCCTTTGACATTTAAATAATTTACTTAAATAATGTTATAAATCTTACATATCTTATTTCCATTCAGAATAGGATGACATCATAATGGAAAATAATCATGATCATCAATACTGTTTTTCCCTATGGCAGAAAGTAGCGTATGTGTAATGGAGACTGATTGGGATGTAAGCATTAATTTTTTTCAGGTCCAAAAACTTCAGATTATTGCAAAAACATCAGTGAACTGTACAACTCCACATCTCACACATTGTCTTAGGATATTTCCACTTCCAAGTTCAGAATTCAGGAATGACATTAGGATAACTCATATTTCTTCAGCAATATTTGTTTTTCTTTGCCCATTTTTTTTTTTGGTTGTCCCAAACAAGCTTGAGCTTATTACCTGATTTTGCAAGAAAAATTTCATGGGTGGCAAAACTTAAGCTACAGAGTCAAGCTTGGTTATTCTGATGCTCAAAATGAATAGGTAATAATACAGCAAGCATTCC
Source organism: Steatornis caripensis (assembly GCA_013398225.1). Classification (NCBI taxonomy): domain Eukaryota; kingdom Metazoa; phylum Chordata; class Aves; order Caprimulgiformes; family Steatornithidae; genus Steatornis; species Steatornis caripensis. Next base: position 114,683 of record VZSC01011481.1, read on the forward strand.
ATGCCATGCTAAATTTCTGAAATAAGGGCAGAGCCCAGAGACTGCAGAATACACTGAAATTGCATGAGATCATTGTGCTTACTAAAGTAAAAACAGAAGAAAAGTATGTTCTGAGAATGTGCTGAGTAGGTGAAAACTTTCATGTTGTTTTTAATGAACAGTTCTGATAGTTTCAAACTGTATTTATGAAATGTATGAAAAATGGAAAACTGATTCAAATATCAGAATCAATGAAAATGAGACTGGAAATTGCTGCATGGTACTGTCCTTCTGCTTGTAAATGACAATGGAATTGGGTTGTTCAATTTGAAAGTGAAAGCGGTAGAAAACCTCTGGTAGTATACTGCGGTCACAGTAGCAGTATGCCATGTTAATCAGAGTACACTGCATTTTAGGCATCAGTCATCTTGCCTGATGCGCTGGGGTAGCTAAATCACAGCCAAATAGACACAGACATAAAATAGTATGCCTTATCCCAGTGCCTGCTTCAGGTAACTAGTACTTTAGCTGTGCAAGTCAAATTTAGGAGTAGGCCCTATCTTTATGACTTGATGTGTGTGTTTCTCACCAGTCTTTCGTTCTCTGTATCACTAAGGCATTTTGCTATCATCATCATTGGAGTGCCAGAATATACTATGGTTTGGGTTGGGTTGAGTTGGTTTCAGCCAGCTTCTCTAAGAATGAACATCACTGGGCAGAAAAATGGAATTTAGGAGGTTATAGCTGCTAGTTTAAACTCACCCTGGTCAAGACACTCAACTTCTCAAAAAAGGTTCCCCAGCTGCCAGTACCTTTTGCTTCATATAATGTTGGAGATATTTTAAAGCACTCTGAGGGTGAAAGTGCCTTAAATCCCTCTAAGATTACCACATCATTTTGTTGCATGTATTTGCATGCAATGTTCTGGGATATAAATAAATATGTGCCATGGGGAATCCTATGAGTTTAGTACAGGAACCATTTCAGAAAAGCAATTAAGATTGCTGTCTAATTCTCAACACTGCTGAACTTTCCTTCTCCCTTGCTTCTGCTTTTCCCTTTATTCAGTCCTTTCTTCCTCTGTTTTGTATGAATTCTTTCCTTTCTGCAACAATATTATTCTCACTTTCGTTTCCGGAAACTTTATCTTTGATGTGAATCTCATGCAGTACCTGGGAGCTTGTGGGCTGTTGTAATGTCAGAATGTTTTGAAGGCATCTTTAGTGGAAGGTCTTCATGCTCAGATCTAAGAAGGAATCATTTCTTTCCTCCTGTCCTTTCTGGAGTTGCTACCCGTCTCTCTAATAAGAAAAGATATCAAAAAGTAGAAGATATGTGGCAATCCATCAACAGCTCTCAGCTCATATGATAAGCAGAATGTACCTCATTAGCAAATTCCCCAAGCTTTTAATCCTCATTCTCCAAAAGTTTCAACTATGTCCAAGTTACATAAATGTGAAATGCAAGGCCTGATTCGTATCCCTATGAAGCTGAAATTCTCTTTGAGTTCAAAGGGAGTATCATGAGTGAGAAAGGTTACAAAGCATACCAAAATTGATGTAGCGGGTACTCTGCTCATGCAAACTGATGCTGTTCCATTGATTTCACCAACACTATTCCAATTTAGTTTTGAAAAAAAGAGATATAAGATATGTTACTTAGTTTATAGTCTCTGATTAATTGATCGGTTTCTATCGATGTTAGTGGAATTGATGAGGAAGAACATCAACAATCTATCTCACAGAATTTAGATAAATGATATTTTGTAGTCCTGGCTCTACCTTACTGAACTTCTCTAAATAAAAATTCCTTTCTTAGATATTTTTTTAGAAATGCAACTCAGAATGTTGGTGGAAACAAATATGTACAATATTGGTATGCGAGTTTCTAAGAGATGATAATGAAGAAGTATGGATGCAAGATTAAGTTATAAAATTCTGTTAAAGTTTTACAATATTAAGCCCCTTTTTTGCAGAAAGAATCTCCCTTGATCTTAGTGAGTTACAGATCTAAAAGCAAGATACTTGCTTTGAGAATTGTTTTAAAAACACAGATTCTTTGACTATTACTCTCATAGTCTTTAAGTAGCATATGATTATAATGGCCCAGATAGAGCAGGGAGTGTTGGAGATTTTATCAGACTACCTCCAGCAGTCTCTTCCTTAATAAGTGATTCTGTTTTTCTATGACTTTTAGTTTTCCACAAATCTCATTCTTATTAAAAATCTCAGGTGAGTGCTATGCTATGTTTCTTCCAAAAACGTCCATCATGCACACAATTTTTTTCAGGGAGAAATAGCTCAAAACCTAAAAATTTTAATACAAAAATGCCAGTGAGGTACTCCATACGCTTTATACCAACTTCATGAGTCTTTAATAGATGGGCATAAAATAAACTACACAAGTGGCATTAAGTATCACGTTTACTGGAAGCCATAGTGTATGATAAAGAATGGACTATCCTTGTCCACTGAGAACAGTTGCTTTCTGAGGCATAAACACAACTGCAGGACAGTTCAGGGTATCATTCACGCCGACATCCACTGAGGAGGCATCATTTTGCAGTCACTAATTACCTGAGATGTATCTCCATGGTTCACTGCAATTCACGTAAGAAGAATCCAACCTAGCCCTGGGTGACCTTGTCATGGCCACATACCATAATGCTACACCATACAGGGAAGATAACTTATTATAGGACTAATTAACTTACACTGGAGGTAATTCTTCTCAGCAAGTACACTGCACTGATTCAGGTGTACTTCTTCCAGTCCTTAAATAAGCTTATTGAGATATGACAAGGCTTCATTGATGTAGACATGCTCCATAGGAAAAGACTCTACAGGTGTGTGTGCATGTAGATACCTATAGTTATATAGATACATGTATAAAATGCATTTTTATTGAGACTTTTCCTTAATTGACATTGCACTATTCTTCTGAGGAACAAACTGCTAGCACAAAATACTTCATGACTAGTAATATTTTTTTTTATTCATCATCAATTGCTTTCTCTCCAGAAGTGTGATTCTGATACACTTCTGTCAATAAGATCCTCTGGAAACAAAATGAAAAACCCTGCAGGAATTATATTTAGGATCAGCTCAGCTCACCACAGTACACTGATCTGACTTAGTAGTTATCTCTTTCTGTTCATAGTGAAGGTATGGACACTTCTTGATTTATCCCTGTAAGGACAATTAAGTGTGGTGTTTTGGAAAAGTGTGGTGGAACATACTAATGAGCCTGTAGTTTGGAAAGAAGGGCTGTAAGTACTGTTAAGGCTTTACTGATACTTTTTCTTGTTAAGAAAATTCTATAAAAGTCAAGAGCAGACCAAAAGAGATAACTTACACTGCGAATTTCAATTTAAAGTCATAGCTTCTGGAGAGGTCACATTTCTACATTCACCGGAGTGATTGGAGAGCATCATGGCCTCTCACTACCAGGATATCATTTGGCACATCGACTTTTTCCATTTATCAGTGTATACCTGTGTCCAAATAATCATTCCTAGAAAATCTAAATGTAGATGATCAGATCTTAAGGAAACATCAGTTTTCTGTATTCATCAACAGGATAAACATCCTACCATTCCCCAAAATGTATAGAACTGTACAGTGTAAAACTTTTTTTAAAAAATGTTAAAATGTCCTTTTCAATAAAAACAAATAAAGGAATAAATAAAGTTCTAAGAGAATTCATTGACCATGTGCTCAAGTGTTGTGGTGTAGACCCTGCTTCCCCCTACTAACCAGCCGCATTGCAATGTCAAATCATTCATCAGCATATAAGAACAAAGAGCTGTGATAATTGGGCACTCTACCACCCTGCCTGTTGGTACAATGAGCCAAGATAAGAAGTAATACGGTACCTCTTTGTCCCGGGATGAGCACAGCGAGTTGGGACAAT
>VZSC01011481.1:119697-131224 GCA_013398225.1 Steatornis caripensis
ACCCTTTTCCCTAAACCCTGTATACATCACTTCAACTCGACTCTGACTCAGTTTCCCCTATCCAACCACTGTAAAATCACTTCTCTCTGTGCCCCCCGCCATTCACTGTGACAGTTGCACCTAAGCACCACTCTGACTCAATTCCCTTTCACATTCCCTTCACACAGTAAGTAATAGAGTGAATCTTGCCATCAAATTCTGTAAAGTCGTGCTTTTTACAAACTCATATTAAAAATCACCTTTCCCTCATATCTTTGGTGGTGATTCTTTGAGCAACTGTTAAACCTTAACCACTCTCCCCCACGACATCAAGCTAAGCCAAGATGACTTTGCTACCAACAAAATGGTCTCCTCTGCATCTTTGCCCATCATCAAGCACACAGTGTTTCTCTCCAGATAGAAATTTGATACATGTTTTACACTCAGTCCTGTTTCTTTTGGATTTTATTCTTTGGATCATTATTCTTCATGCTCAAGACTTATTAAAATAGCATAGTCATACAAGGAGATGTGCACCTAGCAGCAAGTAAACAAAGCGCAGCTTAAGTTAACAAGCATTGAGTCAAAAGCGCTGAATTTTGAAATGGCAGCAGAAGCAAAAAAACCTTTAATCTAGATTTACTGAGATCATCAGCCAGAGTTTTGATGTTTTCCCTTCCTTATTCATTTAACCTACTCTTCACTGCTGTACCCATCCCCCAGCAGACAATTTCATACTTCAGAGTTAAGCCCTTAGATCATAACACTGACAGCTTCTTTCTATCAGTGATTCTGATCCAATAAAGAAGTCAGATTTCTGACCACAGAATATTTAATAAGCACTTGTAAGAGAAAGGAATAATTGAATTATATAAGGATGGCAGCCAAACCTCAATTCTAGCTCTAACAAACTCAACAATATATTCAGGAATCTTCAGATGTGAAAATTAAAGGCAATGAAAGTGAGCATAGTTTTTATTTGGCAGGTGCTGATTTGGAACAAGAGATGTCGCACAGCAGGATAATAGATTTTGACTCAATAAAAAGGATAATTATAGAATAGACGAAAACAGACTGAGGATATCACTAAATAGAGGTCTTAAAGGGATAGGTAAAATATCTGTTTGGTTTAATTTTATTTCTTCCACTTATTATTTGTTCTACTTTTTATCCACCCCCAAAGTCATAATTATAGCTTAATTCACCTTCCGTTTTTTGTTGCTGAAAAGCCAGATGCCTTGTCTCAGTTGATCATCTAGGCTCTGTATAGTTTAAATCACAACAGTGGTGTCTTTAGGCCATCCTAGCCTAAGACAGATGGGATACAACACAAGTGGATTGGATCACCCTTTAGATTTACCTCTCTTTATTCTTTGACAAAACAGAGAACCTTTAGACTGAATGTCTCATTCTTACAGGGTTAAAGATATGGGAGATATATCCTATTCACAATAGTTATTCATGAGCACTCTCTTTTTCTCAATAAAGATGACATAATCTATCCCTCAGGTGAAAAGTCTTAAAATCAGGAGTGCTAACCTTCCCAGATTTGGATTAGTGTCACCATTAAATATAGCTTTCACATATCAAGGGTGATTCTCATATGGAGAGCAGCCATATTACACTCTGCTTTAGAAGAAGAATTGCCCTTGAATATGACGCTAGTATTTAATAAGACTCATCACTATAAATCACTTTACAGAAGCTGGTAAAAAGCCATTCATGAAATAGATAAACCATACATACATGCTTCCGAACATTCACAATAGATAAATTTTCTATTTGATATTCACACAGACACCTAGAAGTGACAGCTTACCCCTCCCTACCTCGGGAGCAGCAGACACAAAACTTTCACAAATTCAAAGCTGACTTTAATTGTGTGTTGGAAATGCACAGACTATGTCTCCCATATAATCTAGGGATTTGAAATAATTTACAGAAACTGTTAGATGTACAACACTGAGAAAGTCTAGATTTCACTTTGGATTATTTACAGACAGAAAAGGGGAAAGAAATTCATTAAATAAATTTATGTGTTAAGATTTCTAGAATCCTAAAGAAACTTGATCAAGTTACTGTCTGCTGCAAGCTCTTACACATTATGATGCATGTTGCCTCAGAGATTTCAGGGGCTTATATATTTGCTAAGTTTTTGGGGGCAGTTGAAGCAAACTTCAGAACTGACTGCCCTGTGTGACCAGCCCTAAGAGAGCACAGAGTTATTTCTGTTCCTTTTAGTAGATAGATGGCAAATGAGTGTAGCACAAACACTTTCAAACTCCTGCTTAACCATACTGATGCAACCAGAAGCCATGGGATAGAAGTGAAGAAAAATGTGAACCAAGTCTCAACAGCAGTGTGGCTGTTTCAGTGTGGTACTATGTTCATGGGTTACTCTTTCTGGGTATCAGCTACCTTAGGTGACACTTCATCATAATCCACTGTATAATGTCAACTACACACAGATTTCCAAGTCCTACATGCTTAGTGAATGCTCTTCTTTGAAGGCAGGACCTCTGGGTCTGTTAAGTTACATAGGGCTTTTTTATCCAAAGATAATACTATAGACATTCCAGGTCAGTCATTCAAAGGAACACCAACTCATTTTGAATTGAAGACGAGTTTTTTGGAAAAGCTGTGACCACAGATTTTTAAAGATTTATTTGTCCCAGTGTACATGAAGCACTTCACATTGTACCGGAGGCATTGTCCACCTTTTTTCCAGAAAACTCAGATCAAGTACATTCTAATTGAAAGGATTCATATTGGTTTTCATATGTATTTCCCTTTTTCTATCACTAGTTGGCACAAATATTGAGCTAAGAAAAGACCTCAAGAGCTAGAGTATTGTAAATAATTGGATTACAATTATATAAGATATAAAAATGTTTTTGAAATTAAAAAACACCAACAAAATACTTTGTAAAACTGAGCCATCCATGGAACTTTGCATTTCCACTGCAGATAAGTCTTGCAAAGGTAAGAGACTGACAGAGTCTGGAGACAGAACTCATTCATTAGAATCTGAGGTCTCGGTAATAGCTGTGCAAATTAGTTTATGTTGCTTTGTCTTTGTACTACTATCCAGAAGCAGAGATCAAAGAGATTAAACAGTCTGCATAGAGCAGGGTAGGTCCAGACTGCCAGTGGCAGGATAAATAGAAGAGATTTCATAGTGGAGATTGCGGCTGTCAAGTGCTCTTGATGGCTGTCAAAAATAGGGCAGGGGCTACTAACTCCATCTGAATGAGATGGAGAAAGGCAGTCATTTATCCTGTCCAAAGGTAGCTGGGAGGGATCTTTTGGAGGGGAATGTCCATTCCCTCCGATGACAGAACTTGACTGGCTTAAATTAAATGCCTGATTTTAGGAAGGCTAAATGTAAACGAAATTAAATCAATGTGTCTATACAACCATCCCTAAGACAGTATAGGTTTCTGTCAATAGTGATGAGATCAAATGAGGAGGAAAAGGGCATGCTACTTCATTAAAATAATGTTTCCATGATAGATTTCAGTTTACAGAAGTCCAATTCATTACATCTATGTTAAAACTTGAGCTTTATGACTGTGATGCTGTGACTCCCCACAATGTCTGTGGCATTTAAACTCTCTAGTTGCATTGATCTGCCCAACAGTACCCTTCAAGCACACAAAAAAATGACTGAAACATTATCTCACCATCAAAAGAAGCATTTCAATGACTTTCCTTCAGGCATGAGCTACCCTTTGTGAAAGGAGTTGTCAAAAGGCCAAGGCCAAATGGCACAATTTGTAAATAAAGCTGTCAATCAGTCCATGGGGTCGCAAGAGAATTGCTGTAAACAAATTGTTCTCTTTCTGCTCAGTTGTGGCAGCAGTTGTTATCTTAAAGGATACTAAAGACTTGGGCCAGGGACACTGCCACCTGTGAACCCAAGGAACCCAATTTTGTCCTGTCCCACTCCAACATTTTTCCTTTCAGAAATCCAAACACAGTCCCAATCCTAGCATCCTTTCTGGCTATGAAAAGTGATGCTGGACACCATCTGTATCTGTCACCCAGCTGTCGAGAAGAGAATAGGAAGTCTTCTCAAAGAGAAGTACCTCCAGGGACAACAGATTTTCCAGAATTTTCCTCTCTTTCTTTGTCTGTTCCTCTGAGGTATTCACTAAATATGGAGGCAGGCAGGTTAAGTACAGAATGAAAGTTGGATATTTAAAGGACTATAAACAACAAAGCCTTAATTGTTCCTTGTCATCCAAATAATCGCTGAGAATAAATGCCAATATAATTTTTTTCTCTACCTACACCCAGCTATTGTAATTCTGTTTATATTTCTTTTGTGATTTTCTTTCAAGGCCCATCACAACAAGAATAAATTAATAAGGGGAGCTGGGAATTGGAGAATATAAGAAACACGTAATCAGTGAAGATGAAGCAGGTATACACTGGATCATCATGGGGAAAAAGAGGTAATTGCTTCATTCTTTCCTAGCTAGTGTCTCCAGCCTTTTGCTTTTTGACTAAACTGCTCTCCCATTTTTCATGCTTGTGGATGTTTGTCAAATTGCTTCTTCATAATCAGGACACATACTGAGCTCTCAGTGTGGTGTCCAGCATCGTGATCAGCATCCTGAACAGCTCATGACTTTTGACATCAGAAATAAAATGTAACACCAAGATTTCCATTTTCACAAAGTGGTGGGTCCTACTTCCAGATTTGATCTCAATATCCCCTTTATTAATATTTTTTAATGTCTGGGCACATCTGAAGGGTTTGACCTATACTACAGGGAAAAAAATTTAGAAACAGGAATTGAGGTGCAATTTAGATGCTTTAACCTGGACTTCACTGGTTTCCCAAAATTCAAATTTCAATTCAAAGCACAGCCTGCATGACCAACCTCAGTGTGTTCAACTGCATGTAGTTAGAGATGCCATCTAAGCATTTTCAGGTTGAAATCTCAGTACTCTTGGTGAGAAGTAAATCTTGTACTTCTCAGAATCCAGGAATTGTATATTTTGGGGTTAGGGATTTTATTTCCTCAAAAACTACATGTTTGGAGAGGTCAAAGGTTTACAGTAGTTAAAGCGAAAGATAACTTTGAAACCCTGATAACTTTTGAAAACCTGAAATTCTTGACCTCTATTCTGCTTTCTTAGTAAGTAAAACAAGATTATCAGCTGGTTTAAACCAGTACTGAGTTCTTGATTCATGCTAATTTTGAACTGATTTGAAAACCTAATGCGATTCAGGAATCCAAATTTATATGACCAAAGATGCATCATGTTGATTTAACAATTTTAAACTCTATTATTGTCTGTTCCCTTACTCTTGAAAGTTAACTTTGTTACCTAAGAGGAAGATGAATAATCCATTAGAAATCCCATTTAGTGTGGGTACATTCTAAGTACAGAAGAAAAAGTAGAATTATGAAAAGTCACTATATATAATAAATGGAAACTATTGCTACAGGCAAATGTACAGCTAAGAGCACAGTACACGTAATCTAGTTATAAATATGACTTTCTTCTTATGGTTAAAAAAGCAATGTTGGTGTCAATTCTGAAGCACCTTTCTTATGCTCATAAAAATATAGCAAGTCTTCAGTAGGATTTAATAAATAATAAACAGACAGCAGTCTAGTGGATTGAGGTGATGAATAACCAAAAGGAAGAGACTAAATACAATATTTGTGTATAATTAAAACACTGAGCTACTGCAGGTTGATTTGATTAATGGCACCATCTTAATTATAAAGTGTCTTTACTTATAATTTAAGATTGCGACAGAATGTCTTTTGCTCATCCAGAAGCATGAGACAGTGGAGAGATGAAGTATTTTATTATCGTTCTTGAATAAAGATGAGTTCTGATATAAGGCAAGCACCGCAATGCCAAAGTGCATAGGAGGTTAAGGAATCCACAGGTTAGAACTCACAACCAGCAGATGGCACTCATTTTATTTAATTCCATTCCACCAAACTAGAGCAAACTTTCTCTCCTGCAATTATTTTATAGTTTTTTTAAAATAGAGAGAAACTTTTGCTGAAGTTTTGGAGAAATTATTTAAAGATTTGGTCTTACACTGCACTTTTTAAAAAGGAGAAGGAGAGAGGTTCAAAGTGTTTCAACATTTCCAAAACTAAGCTTTTAAATTACAAAACCAGACAAGGAAACAAACAAGAGGACAAGGTTAGAAATAAGCTAAAAAATGGTACTGAACCTTATCTCAATTTAAATGAAATGTTTCTGGTAGACTCATAACGAAAATATAACTTTTTTTGTTGGTTTTTTTTTCTTTTGGCCAAAAATCACCCTCTGAAATATTTTTAAATTAATGAAATCCAGTTTCTCTCTTCACCACCTTTTCAACAGCAGATCTGCTGCAAAACAGTATCATTGTTTGAACTGCAGAAATGTCACTTCTCGTATTCTACATCTCAAGCTCAGCCAGAACTGCTACAAGAGCAGGCCTCACACTACATCTGTAGAGGGACAATTTGAATTCTGATTTCTATGCTAGAAGCCAACAGCTAGACAAGGAAATTCATAAGGTTATCAATAAGGAACTACTTTCAGGTCATACCCTGCTTACATCTCCAGAATTACTTGTACAATCATTCACAGTTTCTATATATGCCATCCACTGGATCAGTGCGTCTTTTTTTGCTTATACTCAGCAGTGCATTAACACATAGTTGGTACCACTGCAACTGTAAGGGTTATTTGCAGGGTATGCCCTACTACAAGCTAGTATGACTAGCTTGTCATAGGCAGCTTGTCACTAGGCAGAAGGAAGGGGGCATAACCTAGTTTCAGGTTTCAGGGTCCCGGATTGTTTTCATGTTTCCCAGAAAGAGAGCGAGCTGGTAGCATGGCAGCTCCAGACACCACCCAGGAACAATGAGCAGAAACAATGCAGACTGAGCTGCCAGCTACTCACATCATTTTCTACAGTATGAAAGGCTTTCTGTAAATTTAATTTAAGTATTAAATAGATCTTACTTTATTTACTAAACTTCTTGGTTATGGGGGAAAAAAGATAAAAAGAAGGAAGCAAAACAAATTTAAAATAACATCTGCCTTGAGGTGCCAATAATAGGATCACTCCAGGGTTGGGGAAGGAGTGAGAAAGAGAAAACAAATTACTCCAATGTTAGAACAATATTTTTGGCAAGCAAAATGGATGAATGAAATAATCTGTTCCACAGCTAAGATATTGGCTAGCCTTTAATCTCTTCTGCCTGAATAGACTGATCAGTGCCTATTTGGTGGAGTTATATTAGCAAACACCATTTAACAAAAGGAGCCTGTGAACTAAGATTCTTCTTGAAATGCAGCCAAAAAGGTCTGAGTTTTTATGGAGTGATCAAATTTACTCTGGCTACCTCTGGCACAAAAGTGACTTCTAATAAAACTGAGTTTACGTCCCAGCTGTATAGGTGTTCAGGATGATGCTATTGTATTACTTTTTTTCTCTACCTCTAGCAGAGTACGGATTGGATTAAGAATTGAGAAAGTCCCAAAGACTTAACCTTGCTCTATTCAGCAGCATTTTCAATAAATATATGTGTAGAATTTAGAAGAAACATGCCTAGATGAAACTTAGTTTCAAAGATACAAACTTGGAGGCTTAGAGATCTGAACTTTTACGTCTGGTTGTTATGCACATAAACTAGAAAAGCAGAACCCAACTTTTCTCTTTGTTCAGAGTTACCTCCAAGTCTAGAGTGGCAATGCACAGAGTTGAGCAAATAAATAATGCTGAAGTGGACTGTAAAAGGCGAAGGCTGTGTTGAACAATGCAGAGCCTAGGAAAGCAAAGGCACTACCGCTGTCTACTCCCATCCTAACCGAACCTGGAGATGACAGTGAGTATTGTGGTCAGGCACCCCAGAGATTTATATATGACCTGTCTCGGTATATGAACTTTCATTCATTTATTTATCCAGTCATGCAAGCTCCTTCTTCCCCTTCTGCCTGAAATCCACTGAAAACCCAGAGCAATGGCATCTGGGCTGTCATAGGTTCCAGAGAAAGGCAAACTAAGACTCTGTGCTTCCTAGAAATACACAAAGGTCTTGACTGCATGCCATCTAGCTATGCATCCATCTATCTGGGCAGTCCAGACTTTCCCAGTCTGGAGAGCATTGAGGATTTCAGTTTAGTGATGATACGGTAGGACTCAAGTCTCATTAAAGGTTGTACCACTTTTTAACAAGAGTCAAACTTGCCAGTCTGGGAAGTTAACAGTTTTCCTTAGAAAAACCCTTCTCCTAAACCAAAAGTCAACAAGATTCAGACTGGCTTGCCATGGGTACAGGACCACTTGAAGTGAATAATTCTTAACACATGTATTGGAAATCAATTGAAAATCTTTAATCTCTCAGCCAGCCTCATTACAGGCATCCAGTACACTCTCCGGTGCAAATGCCTGTCAAAAACTCAACTAGAACAGGATACGATGGGCACTTAGAAAGGAACAGAGTCAATCACTGTGTAAATCTCTCATCTCTTTTATGTTATTCATTCCTACATATATGTAATGCAACAGCAAAATTGAGATTTTTCATTCTTTACTGAATGGGATCATACAGACATTTGGGGCTGAAGAGTTTTTTCTTTTTGATTTAGTAACTGGCAGCTTAGTATTTTCAATGGCTGATTTCACAGATTATATTAATATTGAAGTATTTCAGTAAATTAATATGTTGTTCTCTGGTCTTTCGAGTCTTTACAAAAAACAGCAGGCAGATTAAATAAGAAACCGAAGACAGAATTAACTATTTGATCACAAAAGCAGTCTAGGATTTTAGTGTGTGGAAAACACTTTCACCGCTATTCCTATGCATCCTTTTTTGTATTTCACAGAGGACTCTACAACTATTTTGATAAAAGTGAGTACCAATTTTGGTGCCCCTCTTAAGGAACTGAGTTGGGTGTTTCTCTCTTGTGCAGTACAAAATACTGCTGAGATAGATACCCAAACTACTTCTGAAAACCTATTTCCCAGATGATTTGCCCAGTGGTACTCTCTGTTACCATTACTAAATTGCCCTAAGCAAGCCAGCTTGGCTATTTTGAAACAACTTTCTAAATATAACTCTCTAAACATGGAGCAGAAACTGTCACAACTACTCAACCTTCATATATCAATGCCAAAAGCCAGGCAGGGCTTTATTGTGAGAGTATTAGAAAAGAGTTGTCATGGCAATGTTTGGGGTTAATTTTTGTTGGTGTCACATGGGCAACAATTATTGATTACTGAAGGTTTTGTAAACAAGCCCAGATACTGTCACTGTGGGTGGCATATTAATTATTAAGTAAACAAGAGAAAATAAATGTGTGCAAAGTATTGTTATTACAAGCAGTAGGAGCCATTTATCATGGTGCCATATGAATTCAAACTGAACAGAAGTGCTAATTGAATCCCTTGGTTAATACCATTCCTCTGGCAGAGGATCGCTGGGAAGCATGATTGTTAGTTGATTGCCTCGTATGATTAAAAATGTAGAAATAAACCTCAGTAGTATTTCACATACTTCAGTTCACGTGTCAAAGAATTTACATCAGAAATTATCTTTGTTCTAGATTAATAAAATAGGATATTGAGATTTGAATATTATGTTTTTTCATAGTAAAATGTTCCCTTTGTTCTAGACAGTATCAATACACCACACAAGATGCTCCCACAGTTGTCCTCTGTCCTGATTTTTATCATGGGTTTTGCAACATGCAACAATTTCGTTAGAGCTCATTTGCAGGAATCATATTCTTATCAGATAACCTCAACTTTTATTAAAAAGTGAAAATGCGTTCTACTCCTCATAACTTTGGCTACCTGCAAAATGTCAACTTGATACATCCAGTAGCAAAGAAAAACAGGAAATAAGTTTTAGGATTTAAGAATGCTGAAGGCAAGTCATGATTGCTGAGCACTTATGTCAATGTGATTTTACTTTCCACTGTCATGATGCTATAAAGGAAATGGAAAAATCATAATGGACGTAGAGTAGTAATGTCTCTCTATTTCTTCTAATAGATCAAGACTCAAAAAAAAAAAAAAGATGTAATTTATCTAATGTTTCACATATGTTCTGTGTCACAGACCAGAAAAAAACCCCTCAACTTCTTTGTCACAAGGCTGCCCTCCTTTTCAGGTTAACATTACCCAGTGCTGAGTAATATAGACTAATAGGGTTTGACAAAGATGTGGAAATCCAGCACCCAAAGACAGGCTCAGATCTACTCAAACAGTATTGCCAATAGCTGTAGACAGATACAGAGATGTAATAGTTGCTCTTCAATAATTTAACTCAAACTGTTTTGCCATGATTGAAATAACATTTCATGACTGCATTCAGAAGAAGTAAAAAATATGACTCAGTAACAGCAAACCACACAAAAACTTTTTAAACAGAACTTGTATTTGCAGACACTAGAGCGAGATTATCTTAACAGCTCAGTGGCCCTCCATCAGCCTAGATGATCATTGATACAGAAATCTTAATGAGTCAGCTAACATGCAACGACAAGCTGTCTCCTTGATAATGTTTAAAAAGGATCTATTTATTCTTCAGACTGTGGGAGGATGGGATGTGTTCTATGGAGAACAAATGGATCTAAAGGCCCTGCAACCCAATTTTAGCTTAGTTGCCTAATGCAATTATAACCACATTTTCAGGGTGTGTCACTGAAATTGATCGTAGTTACAAGCATGAAAAAATGAACTCTTTTCTTCAAAGGTGCAGGAATGAACATTAGAGAAAAATTGATTCCAGAAATCTTGCAAAGCTCATCAGATCAGGTAACAGAAATAGTGTCATGTGACTTTTCAGAGCAATTTCCCATAATCAATAAAGGAAAGCGAGGCTTTTTTCGCTGTTCTAAATATTTCTTACTTCTTGAACCAAGGCCTGAACCACACTATTGGTGTCCCATGAGGAACTTAATCTTCCCCAGCTCTGAGTCCCTGATGAGAGTTTTTCACAAGCCGCTATGGTCTTGTCCTGCAGATTCCTGTCTAATTCTGTGGACATAACTGTGTTTTGACTAATGTCATATTATTTTCTTTCTCTGCTTCCCTGTAATTCTATCCTGTAGTTTCGTTCTGTTCCTTACTAACCCCAGAGGAATCCTACTTTGAAAAACATATAAACCCTAAGTAGGCAGACAGATGTCCACTCAACGAGCACCTGTTCTCTCTGCTGCTATTCATGAGTCCTTACATTGGATTACTTCCTTTTCTGTGTCACATTATCTGTTCCTTGTTCAAAACAATAGCACAATTTACCTCCCTGAGACATTTCTTCTAGAAGTCAGCGGAGTTATTGCCTCCTTCATGTCTCCCCAATACACTAGCACCTCCGGAGGATCTCTTCTTGCTTTTCCATAGAAAAAGATGCTCAAGCCAGCCCTCTTCCTCTTTGGGCTTCTAGACTTTCTTCCTGCTCTAAGATCCCTCATTTATGAGCCACTCTTCCTGCCACCATTTATCCTGAATTGCTTTGACTCAAGAAACCAGATGTACTAATTATTTACTTGTTCCAGTCAACTTTTT
>VZSC01011481.1:131350-148233 GCA_013398225.1 Steatornis caripensis
CCAGTTAACTTTTTCAGTTGAAGAAATATATATAGTTCAGGATTACTTGATACTGCTGAAACACTTAGAAATTAAATGACTTCCACAAATCAAAAAGTAATATAATTCTCCTGGTCATCCAAATTATTTTTTATAAAAATGTTTATTGTATGTGTCTGAGAAATTTCTATAGACTCTGAAAAAGTATTTATGTGCACAGGAGTTTTAAGTGGCTTGCTGGACTAGAGGCATAACATAGCAGATGCACTCTTGTGGAAATTAGTCACACAGCTCTAGTTATCACCTTAAAAAATACCAGTATGCATGTTTCCAGCACAGTTTTACTTGGAAATTTTTTTTCAGCAGTTCTCCTTGAGTATAAAACAATGACAATAGTTTAAAGTTCAGGCAAGTAGGGAAAGATATATATATAAATTTGGGTGAAAGACAACAAATTCTGGGCTATCACTTATTTTTGTCTCAGAATAAACATATTGCAGACATTTCAGCAGACTATTACTTGAGAGCTTTGAATCTGGATCTCAGATTTAGGGGAAGAGGTAGAAAAAGTGCACTGAACAAAGAGAACTGCATAAACCCAGTTTTACATTTCAAAAGACTATTCTGAGAATACAGGCTGCATTCCCCATCCCAAAGACATTCCCAGAGTGAAAGGGAACCATTCTAACTGTGTTCCTTTTATTCATCCCTGTCCAAAATCTGGTCCAAAATCTTTCAAAACAAACTCAATGCAAGATAAATTAAGTCTATTTAAGGGACTCAAAGCGGTCATCATTACACTCATTACAAAAGGTCAGTCAAGTTTTACAAACTCCTTTATCAAATTTACCCTGTAGCAAACTTAGTACCTTTTTTAAGCTGATCCAAAGAGAATGAATTACTGGCAAATTGCCAAAATGAAGTGAGAACTACTCACTTCCTCCATCATTTTAATACTTGTAGTTTATTGCTGGTGTAAATAGGTTTATAACCTCCCATTACGAAGCACAGACATCTGCTCAGCTTAGCACTAAACATCTGGTTATTCCAACAAAGCATATAATTATATTTAATGGATGAGAAGTGTTTGATGGATTGCATCCAAGTATCTGAGTAAGACAGTTATGCATAAAGACTATTTGCATGGATTAGCTTGACAGGCTAACAAGACACAGTAGAACATTATTTTATCTGATAGTTACATTAATTTCAACTGATGGTTTTGCATTGCAGAGGCTGCAGGTATTTATTTTGGTTGCAATTAGAAGTTCTTTTAGTTTTCTTCAGGCAGCCACAAAATGTATGAATTTTTATTTGCTTGACCACCAAGTCCAGCCAACTAACACTACAAGATTTCTCTGTGTTGTACTTTGACAGTGGATCACGTTTTTCAAACTTAGCACTAAATATTGAAAGAAAGAGTCTTGTCCTCATAATCTGTTGTCATCAGCTAAAAGACAGTTTTGTCAGGAAGCATCCCTGGTGCAGAAAAAAATTGGACATTTTTCACTTAATTGATGTGAGCAAGTAGCTTGCCAAAGGCGATACAACAACAGATTGTCTTGAAATGAGAACCATTGTTCTAGAAACATTAGTAGTGGAATTCCTCCAGGATTACTTATTTTCATTAAGAATCATGACACTAAAGTGGGAGTGCTCTAATTAAGTCGAAAAGCATCATTAATAGCGGATGATCAGAATACCAGACAGGAAGAGCTGGATGACCTTGAAAATGCTAGCAGAAATGACACGAAGCTTAATTGTGGAAACCACAAGCTTGGAGGCTATTAACAGGTGATAGGCCACGAGCTCAGAAACTGGAAACGGCAGAGAATGAGACAGACAGTTGGTCTAGTGGACAACACTTCGAACTACATCAAAACTTCAGACATAATCCTGGCTGCTAATCAGGCAATCTTTTTCTATTGTGGACAGAGAAATATTAACAACATGATGTAGGGAGTTTGTTTGGAAGATTGTGTACTGTTCCGGCCACCTGTATTCAAGGAGTATAAGATCAAACAGAAGCAGTTACGGAGAACACTGATAGGTTGACTGGAGGCATAGTGAGTTTATCTTATCACATGTGGATAGAAAAGTTGTTCTTTTTGCTCTGACATAAAACAATCTGGAAGATTATAGACCTGATCCCTATAAGTACATTACAGGGAGAAAATAAATCTCCAGGGAGAAAGAAGAGCTAAAGGAGATATTTAAATTCAGTGATAATTTGAGAACATTAATATATTGACATAAATTTGCCTTGAATAAATTAAAATTGTAAATTAGCAGACATTTCTTACCCACTAGATTAGTAAAATTGTAGAACCGGCTTCCAAAAGTATCAGCGGGTACACAGTTTAAATACAGATGTTGATACATTTCTTAAGAGAATTAAATGACATTGCTGTTTGTAATAACATAGGCTGGGTTCAGTGGCAGATGTCTTTAGCAGCCACATGTCTTGCGTTTCAGTGAAAGCAATAACAAATGGAATTGCCTTACTACTGAATCACTACAGCACTATTACTACCAAGCATTGCTTGGTTATTAACGCTGCAGAGGTCAATTGTGTAATTCAATACGGGTATTTGGGAAACATCTGTTGAAAACTGCATGTCACTTTTTGATAATATAATGTTTTATGTGTTAGATATTTTTGTACCAGAGGTAAAGAAAAACATTGTGGACACTTTTCTAAAGCGTGGGATTATTAATGTGACTTGCCTTGTGAGACTGGTTGAATGACTGACTTATCCCCTGACACTGTGGATCGGGTGTCTGGAAATAGCTTCAACAAATGGTGTCAGTCACAACCAGGAGAGGGACAGGGACTTGCTGAGATTAATTCTTTCCCATTTCTTTCTCTGAGATGGTGTAGCTACTTGCTACCCTTTATTCAGAGCACATTCTCGGGCTACATTATCTTATCTTTTACAGATGAAGGAAGAAACAAAACAAGCTCCAAACCCAGAAACATTCAAGAAATAAATCTTGCATAATATGTTTTCCTTCAGAAATGTTAACTCATTCANTATTCAAAGCACATTCTCGGGCTACATTATCTTATCTTTTACAGATGAAGGAAGAAACAAGACAAGCTCCAAACCCAGAAACATTCAAGAAATAAATCTTGCATAATATGTTTTCCTTCAGAAATGTTAACTCATTCAGAGAGACAGAAACACTAGGTGGGAATATACCCATATTGATGGGAATTTCTTCCAAAAAAACAACCACCAAACCAAACTTAAAACAAATGAAACCCCTCCCAAAACCTGACGTACTTAAAATGTCGCATCGAGCTAGAAATGGGTTTGCAAAAATTTAGTTGACTCTGAACTAACATTTTCATCCTTCAGAAACCTCAACATCTGAGTCTTATTTGGAGCAAAATTTAATTTCTAAATCACACAATTTACTACCATCGTGAAATTCCTGTTACCTCATGGCACCAATTAAAATATAAACCTGAGTGTACAAGAAGTTCAGATCTTAATGGAAAATTCCTGATCTGCTATGAAGAAATACGGTCCTGGCTTTCCCATTCCTATTTAGAAAAAATATTTTTTCTCATCAAGAGCTACACATGATAAATGAACAAGTGATCACTTTACTATGGTGACTCACAAAGGTTACTTTCTGTCATAGCTGATGGAATACAGCTGAGTTTTAGTGAATGGATTTTGCAGACCAAAGTTCTGGGAGGATGTGAAGGAGGAAGTCAGAAATACACAATATGGACAGGACATTTTAAATACTCGTCAAAGTTTCACTTAGCTGTTAGAGCTGACAAAGGAACCCCCTGCCCTCCCTTGAAAATAACAAGCACAGGTCAGTGTTATGAAGCCATTATTTTCGTAGGTCTATCCTATTTTCTCAGGCAAACCATGCTATTCAAGATCACACAAACAACATCTGCTCATGACTACTGGTCTTTGGCAGAGTCTTTTGAGTAAGAAACCTTGCTTGAAGAGCTGTGATGTAATAAATACTAGTATTGAACAGTTAAAAAGTTAGCGTTGCTCAAAATTTCTAGTCTAAGTACTTCTGTATTTAATCAGTAAGTTCAATCATTACTGCAACTTGATTAGCCTAAAAGCAGTCATGTTTCTACAGGAAAATCTCTGTTGATTAAAACTTTTTGGCTAATTCTCTTGGCAATTGTTTGTGCCAAAGCTTAAGCCATTGTCGTGGTTTAAGCCCAGCCGGAAGCAAAGCACCAAGTGGGCTCTCACTCACTCCTTCTGTCTGCAGTGGAATGGGAGAAGAATCAGAAGAAAAAGGTAGAACTCATGGGTCGAGATAAGGAGAGTTTAATGGACCACACAAGGAGAGAAGAAATAATAATAATAACCATAATACTAATAAAGGAATATACAAAGCGAATGATGCACAATGCAATCGCTTACCACCCAGAACCCAATGCCCCACAGATTTCTGAGCCGTGATCTGTCCTCCCCGCAGAGATCCCGCGATTTATATACTGAGCATGACAGTTATATGGTAGTGAATACCCCTTGGCTAGTTCAGTCAGCTACCCTGGCTGTGTCTCCTCCCAGCTTCTTGTGAAAATTAACTCCATCCTAGTCGAACTTGGGACAGCCATAAGCCTATGTTTCCAGCAAAGGAGTCATTATCGAGCCCTTACAACTGGATGGAAAAATGGATTTTAAAGAAAATAATACAGAAAAAGTGTAGCTCAGACATACAGTGGCATAGGAGAGCTGTTGCTAGAAGACATTATCTACTGAGGTAATCCAGCGCTAGTCCCATGACAGATTTCCAAAATACAAACTCAATCCTGACTTTGTTTGCATGTTCATATCTTCAAGACGAAGAGGAGGCATGCCAAGGTGAGGAGTTATTAACACCATGGACTTCCTTCCTGTCACAGTTTCCTTCTGTCACCCAGCAAATTACATGGTTGCTTTGTGCTACTGTTCCTACCTCTGTAAAATGGGGATAATGGCAATACATATTTTCCAGCTCTGTAGCAATCTAGGGCATAAATATCTTTAGCCTAGGGGTATCTTTTACCATCTTTTTGATAAGGCACACAGCACAAAAACGTTTCCATGGGTTTGGTGCTTGTTGGGCACTGGAATGATAGAGATTATATGTCCGTCATTTATCTGGAGTTCCATTTCTTCATTTGGTTCCGTAACGGGTGCTTTGTAAAAAAAAGATTTTTCAAAAAATGCTTTAAAATATTTTTAGTCATTTACCATGGCAAACAGATTCTAAAGAGCTGTCACTGCCAGTCTACTGTTCTTTAGAATAGAAATGCAAAGAAATAATTATTTGTGTGCTTTTTTCTTTTGATCTGATGACGCCATGAAATATATTTGTAACACATTCCATTTAAATGTTTCTGTATTTGCTTGCATTTCATGTGTTTATTAAAAAGAAAAAAGAAAAAAAATTGCATAACGCCAAGCTTCCAATCAAGCCTGTAATCCTCCCAGTGCTCAGTATTTGTACTTGGCTATGTCTCCAAAGTGATAGGACTGGCAGTACTCATTGTTTTCTCAACTCACATCCAAGTTTTTAATTTCCTACCAGAGACACCAGCTTCACATGATCTATTCTCAGTGGTTTTCTGTTCATCATAATCAGCTTTGCCATACACATGTGGCCTACCCACATTCTGCACATAATCATATGCACTTTTATTTGTGCACTAGCTAGGCAACCTTTTTCTACCATCTCTTGCATCTATGCATCTTTTAGCTACCCATCTCTCATTGCATCATCTTTCCAAGAACTTTGTGTGCCAAGACAGCACTGAAGGTAATGGAAATAAATCATACAAGAATGCAAGCTGAACAGACAGCCTGTGCCACAGTCCTGTTAGAAATGAAAATGAAATAATCTTATGGATGACATTTTAGTAGCTGTTTAGTACAATACTCACAGTGAGTGAAACCTTTGTCAGAGGGAGGCAATCTTTTAAGGGACCAACACAATTCTGGTGAAGTAAAAACATTCAACTGGCAAGTGACTTTTATTGAAGTCATCATATAAGGAACTAAAACTGTCTTGGTACAGAATCATTGGACTGAAATTAGATAAAATTCTGAATTCTATTCTAATTTTGTACGTATGTCTTCTGGCAAGCAATTTCAGCCCAGGTAATCCAGTGAATGTAGTTGTATCACTGTCTTCCAGTCCCACTTGCTTAATTATTTTCTCACAAGTTTACCTGAAAGTCACATTTGGCAGTTGCTGAAACCACAGATGAATGCAGATGGTTTAACACATTAGATTCAAGTCTAGACCCTAACACACCTTACCAACACTCATTCATTCTTAGGTACAAGGTGTATGAAACGGAAAGATAGATCCATCGCTTTCTTTATTAGAAGTAGCACAGCCGAAAACATCTACCCAAAGATCTAAGTAGTGGACTGGAGTACAAATCTAACCTAGTAACAAGATGTGATGATGTGAAGATCCCTGTAGACTTCTAGTATTGGATACAGCAATAGATAGACCAGAAGTAAATGGGCAGGCATTCTAATGAATCAAGAGAGTAGCATGTCCTCCAGGAAAAAAAAAAAAAAAGCCTATCAAGAGATTCTTCATCCTTAGGATGAGCACTCACTATAACAAAAGACATAAGAAAAGCCTTACTGATTCAGCATTAGGTTGTCTCTAGCTAGAATCCAGCACTGAACTCATGTGAACTTGCAGGAGAAAATAAGANCCTTAGGATGAGCACTTACTATAACAAAAGACATAAGAAAAGCCTTACTGATTCAGCATTAGGTTGTCTCTAGCTAGAATCCAGCACTGAACTCATGTGAACTTGCAGGAGAAAATAAGAACAACGCAAGGATAAATGATATTTGCTCCCTAATACTCCCACCAACCTACAATTATTTTCACTCTGAGGATTTTCTAAGTCCATGTTGTATGCCTATTTCCCCAAAGGTTGTCTCTTCCAAACTCTTACTCAGCCTTGAACTCACACAAACTTTTTGCATCTGCAGCACTCCCTGACAAGAGTATTGGAGGAAATGAATGAAGATCAGAGACATCTCTTATATTGCAATAATGCTCCAGACCTTCAGAAACAAATAAGTCTAATGACCAAATTCAAAAATTACAGTCACATAGACATTGATACAGTCTGGGACACTGTGATATATATTTTAGTGGCAGTAAATGGAATAGGCTCAGAGAAACACAATGTGCTTTATCTGGTAAAGTGGAGGTCTTCCTGAGAGTAACTGACCCCTGCGACACCCCATCAATGACTGGGGCAGATTTGCTGTTACTTCACTTTCTAAAACCAAGGGATATTGTTCATCTAAACAGGACTTAATTCTAGGCATTTCAACAATCTATGTTATAGCAGAGGTCATATTACACAGTGGCCCCTTCCACGGGCGTGTGACTTTTGCAGATGCAGGCCTTGCATATTTACTGAGAACATAGGGACTCTTTTTTTTAAAACAGAACAGGGTGTTGTTCAGTGGGACTGACCTGGGTTAGTAGATGTTAAAGATCCATTGTTATAAAAGAAGCAATAATTGAAACCAACTTCTTTTCAGCCAAATGTTTCTCTACTTCTGGACAAAATAAATGGGTGTAAGGGAAGAAGAAAGAGCATCTCTCCCTCTGTGTATAGGTCTATGCCTGTGAAAGGGTCTCCTTTCAGATTGGTGAAGATATCAGCATTTGTCTATTGGAATGGTTAGATTTGTGTAACTTTTATAACTTTACTAAAAGCTAACAACCAGCTTGCCTGTGATATCACATAGCACATGCATAAGGTCGCAAAACTTTCAAGAACTTTGCAAAGAGAATCGTGTAGCATGATTGGCAGAGTACGTCCTTTCTTCACCAAGGCAGACCAAATGATCATGTCAGCTGCAGGACTGGGTGTTTGGGCAGCAGCAACAACAATCCTCACCTCTCTTCAGACATAGAAGGAGGTCCCAGTATACTTCAGTTAAATGAGAGACAGACCTGAACCCTGACTCCTGAGCTGAACACCCTGAGCACATGGGAGAGTGAAACCTGTACTGGAAAGAGAATTCACACTTCACAAACTGATTTATTACTGCCATCCAGCAAAATCAGTGTCCAGGTACACATCATGCTTTGGGTGACAGGCCAAAAAGCCAGACTGATGTAATTCTTGATCCAGCTCTGCATACAAGACACAAGGCAGAGGATTCTGTCTGTATGCAAAGTAATTTAAACTCCAGTATCCTATACTCCCCCATTTGCTCTTATGGCATGTTTTACAAAGTTCTGTCTGGAAGGCACCCCAGTGCTGACTGAACCACCTGACACTGGCGATGTTCTCACATTGCAAAAGCAAATGAGCTACATAGTGGTAGGCATACAGCAAAAAGAAAACAGAGATTTTACTTTTGTGTTCACATTCTTAGGTCAGTGCTGGCTTGCCCTATGATATGCTTAAGCCTGTGTCTGAACAGAGATTTGCGCCTACACAATGTAGATGTGAGATAAGTTTGGGGAGGCTGGAAGCAGTCAAACAGCGTTGACCATGCTGCACAATAAATGGAGTAGGAAAAACAGAAACTAGGGATTCACAAGTAAAGCCGTATGTCCTGTGAAACAGCACTTCTTACGCGCACATCAGATAGATAGAAACTTTAACACCTCCCCTTTTCGCTCTCTTAGGAAAAACTGAAAAAGGTCTTTAGAACCAGGGCCCAAATCAGTTTCGTGTGATACAGATATCTCATCCCAGAAACTCGCACACCCACCCCTTTGTTATCCATGGGAATCAGCCTGTGGAAGTGCTTGGCTTTCCACTCCAGTAACTGCACAGCTCCTTTCATCCCTCCACTGTCTAGTTTTGTTTAATTGAGCCAGTAGCTTCTAAAATCATTAGAGCAGCAGCAGAAGAACACATCTAAGCTGTGGGACCCTGAAAGCAAGTGCAGAAGGAAGGAAGGAAACTGTGTATGCATGTGTGTGTGTGGAGGAGGGGAACAGGAGAAAACTCATCTCAAAGAAAATTAAAATATTTAAAAATGCAACAACCTATATGTAATGTGACCCATCTGCCTGAGTTGCCCACTTCTCTCAGTGCCACAGCTTCAGTGACAAGCTGTTCTCCAATATTATAAAATGAGAGAGACCACCCTAAGGAGAGACATTCCCTGCAAAAGCAGTATGAGCTGAAGTTTGCTTCCCATCTATGTGTATGGTACACCAAACATCCAGACATGCTGCAAAGGCTTTTTGCCATGAGTGGATATGCATGTGTTTGCATGTGTGAAGAATAATAAATGAAGATTCATTGATTTGCTACCTGAATATAAATATTTAATGTTACCAGGTGGACTCCACTAGTTGACCATAAACTGAAAGCAGTTGGGGGCTACCTTTACTTTCCTGGATGTCTTTGCTATTGAATTTCAGTAAATAAATAGAAAACCAAATTATTTCAGAACAAGCTAAAATCTTAGCCATAATTATATTAGAGATGGAAGGTCTGCTTTTGGTGATCCCAAGGCCTCTATTCCCAACATCTAAAAAGAATAATGGAATAAATTTATCATCATCACTAAACTAATTCAATATTCTTCCCCAAGCAGTATTAGCATGACAATAAACTGCATTTCCAGGAAATCAGAATGACCAGTTATCACGTTGAAAAGCTCGCATAACAAGGGCCAAGGCACGTGCAGGGAGAACAGAGAAGCCTCAGGCCTAGATTCTCTGGAAGAGTACTGCGTGCATTGGGAGATGCCTCATAAAAAAATGAGTATGAAGAATGCAAGTTGCCCAGGAGAAAATCATGGCTAGAAGAAACATGCCTGGGGAAGATACAAGTGGAGATTAAAGAAATAGGCAGGGGCTGAAGCGTAGGGATCTTTGCTATGGGGAATATAGATTATCCTAGTGTAAAGGTGAGAGATGCCTTTTCATCTTGAACTAGAACTTATCCATGCTTGACAGGGAGTCATTTTAAGGACTCAAAACAATATCAATCTTGTTTTTTCCTAAGAGAACACACACTCATAGGAAAACACACTTGGAGGACCAAACAAAACAGCTAGTAAGAACAGAAAAGTCTAAGAACAAGAGGTGATCAACAAAGTAGTAGATAAGAGTCATTATTCCTGTAGCTCCCTGGATACCTGAAGTTGGGGAACTCATAATTTTAAAACTATCTTATTCATTGTAGACCACCATAATTCCAAGAGCTGGTAAACACGGCAGTAAGTACCCCATATTGTTGAGGAAATATAAAATTTTGCAGTTTACTAAGAGATTTATTGAACTCCAACTTTAATTACTCAAAGGGCAAGACTGGGTTCAATAACTTATTAAGAAAATACATATATTGGGATTGTCCATGTAAGACAAACAAGAGAGAAGTAGTACGTCAGATAGGAGAGAAGCAGCATATATGCTACAGCTTCACGTTCATAACTCTTTTAGTAAATTCTCAGTAAATTTTTAGAAAAACTTGTACTTTGAAATCAATTGAATTGTGACAAAACTATACCATAAAGCAAGTATCAATGTTTTCTTGTTAAAGAGAAGAATATATTGTGTGAGGTTCCCCAGGAGTCTCACAGCCTGAATTAATAAGATCCTGGATGACAGAATGAAGAATATTTATATATTACACCTGCAGAAAATGCCGCTCTGGAAGGATCTAGTAGTTCCCTTGAAGCTAAACCTTGGATGTAGTGTGGGGAGAACCTACTTTTCCTTTTAACCAGCAGCTTGTAACACATCTCAGAGAGACATCACTATGATAAATGAACTGTGTTGCTGTGTGCTTGTATGTGAGGGTATTTGTCCTCAGCTCACAATGAACACATACAATGAGAAGCACAGTGTCTAACACGAAGGAAGAGGAAAGATTTCAAAAGCCAAACTTATGCTACCTCTTTGTAAGTTTGGAAAAGCTTACACCGAGAACAGTTCCGCCTTGAGGGAGCAGAGATCACTGAGGAGCTCCGAGTATTGCAGAGGTATGAGCAACATCTTCGTCAGAGAGATTTTCTTCCTTCTGTGCTGTTACCCATTCATGTTATTTTAGATATAAAGATGCACATCTGAGAAACTACATTTATAAAAATACAATACAAGAATGAGAAGGTAAGAAGAAAATGGTAACAACCTAACATAATACAGCGGGGACAAATAACCACACAATATCAAGCTCCACTCATTTCTACTTTTCCAATAAGAACAGGAGCAGGGGGTTATATTTGCAGGTGTACCACTGCTACCAACAGCAGATGTGTATTCTTAAAATGCAGAAAGATTTGAGGTTTACTCATACAGACATCTTTAAGATGTAGAGTAAAATCAGAACACAGTGGGAAGGGAAGGAATTTACCAGGGCTACCACTCAGAATTGGGCACTCCAGAGGAGTCAAGATATATCCGGGACGATCTGTTTAGAAGAAAGTATTGATGCGCAGCAGGGGAAAGAGAGCACTTGGCAGCCTGTGCTTAAGCACCATTCAGACTGGAGCAGTACACTGTCACCTGAAGGACCATCTGTCCTGGGGGAAGCACAGCCTTAACCACACGCACAGCAAGTCCTACGACTCAAGCACTTCCCATCCAAACATCTGCACAGCACAGTGTCACAGCCTCTCTGCTGCTCCGGGATGAGCTGAGCACAGAGTACCTGGCGGAGAACTGGGCTGCAGCACCCACATCTCTGCTCGTTCCTGCCATCCAAGAGTTCAGGCCAGTGCTGAATCTGGAACTACGTAAGACTTGTGGAAGTCTGAGACAGAGGCAGCTACAGTGTTTGCTGAAATTGGAAAACTGCATTTGGCTTTTCTTCTTTCATTTCTTCCAAATTGTAGGAAGACTTAGAAAGAATGGAGGGATGAGCAAAGGCTGAGGCTCTCATCTGACTGGACTAGGACTCTCACACACAGCCTTTTGGGTCAACGAACAGCCTCTAGCTGTGCTATTGCACTGACAAGCCCAAGGAGCTCTCTTTGCTCTGTGGTTTGATACGTTAACTTCAGTCTTGTGCTGCCAAAATCTGACAGGAAATTTGAGCCATCTCATGTCCCACCAAGAGTCTGAAAAAAGTGAATTCACTTCACTCCATATTAGATCATTTAGAGAAAAGGCAAACTATGTTAGGAGATGTAAATTGCTAGTGGTTTTTTTGTCTCTCTAATAATACTATGCTAACATGGAGTGGTTGGGGAGGAGTTTCCCTCGTTTTGTTTTGNCAAAGGCTGAGGCTCTCATCTGACTGGACTAGGACTCTCACACACAGCCTTTTGGGTCAACGAACAGCCTCTAGCTGTGCTATTGCACTGACAAGCCCAAGGAGCTCTCTTTGCTCTGTGGTTTGATACGTTAACTTCAGTCTTGTGCTGCCAAAATCTGACAGGAAATTTGAGCCATCTCATGTCCCACCAAGAGTCTGAAAAAAGTGAATTCACTTCACTCCATATTAGATCATTTAGAGAAAAGGCAAACTATGTTAGGAGATGTAAATTGCTAGTGGTTTTTTTTGTCTCTCTAATAATACTATGCTAACATGGAGTGGTTGGGGAGGAGTTTCCCTTGTTTTGTTTTGCTCTGAAAATTATTTATTTTAATGTTTCTGTTTCATTAGAGAGGAAAAAATATTTCCTTTTTTTTGTGGGAGAATAAGATTTTAATTGTATTAGCAAAAAGACAGAATCTTAGTTCTTGAAGAAGCAAGGACAATTATTCAAAATGTTTGCATATAACAAGAAACATATTCATGTAAATGGAGAAATAAGCCATCAGCTTACCTTTCACTGTAATCATGTAACCATTTTTTCCAGACTCAACATTTTACTGAAAGATATATAACTGAGAGATTTAAAAAGAATAACAATGTTCTGTGCTCTTTTTCTCCAAAAGGAATAAAAAATTGATGTGAAACCATGGGATAAAATGAGGTTGGCCATTTATAGAACAATTTTTTATGGAGCAGAGTTTCTGTTTCCTTTTGTTAAACTTGATTTTAAAAACTAGCCTTCTCTAAGTTGCACTTAAGGGTGATTTCTTTCAAATTAGTGAGATTATGGGCAGCCAATTTCATTGATTCCTTCTAGTCATTATGTTCAGTCCTGATGAGTGCAGAGGAAACTTTTGTCTGCATAGGCTTTGCAGGAACTTTTGGTTCTGTCCAATTACTTTTTCTGAACCCAGTAAGCCTTTCATCGGTTTTTAAAATCAGTATCACAATATAGGCCCCTGAGTAAGTGCAACTGATCCACACTATATCCTGTTGTAACAACTGTGCAGTCCTGGCTGCTGGATGCACAGTTCGGCCATTTCTGAGCTGCACACAATGACAAAATCCGTTGTGTTTCATTCCCTGGATTCCTCTGGGAGGACATCCCAACATGGGCACAAAGGGAACCTGGGTGGGCTAGTCTGGATGATCAGGGGGCCAAGACTATCCAAGATGCAGTGTAGACATAGTCACGGTGCCCACATAACCACCTTCACGCTTACATTATCTGAGTCCAGGCGCCACTGAAGCATTGTCACATGGCTCTGAGCAAGAAAATGATGTGCATCTTTGCCATACTGAAACACCATCTAGTAACACTCATCAGTATAAACATGACCTTAGGAGGAAGTTACTATGGGCACAATCTTCTCCCTGTAACTTCATACTTCATAGAGGCCACAGGATCAGGTCTGAAAATTTTATGTTGCTCAATGTGAATTCCAAATGTTCAACACTTGCCAGGAATGCTCTCTGCAAACAGCTCTTGAGCCTTCACGTTGTGACTTTCCGAACTTTCTCCTCTATTTCCCTTAATTTTTCTTTGAAGCTCAATGTACATCACAGGCAGCAGTTCAAAGCTGAGAATTCACAGATCCCACAGATTTAACGCTAGTTTGCTTGGGAAAAAGATGGAGCAAAAATTGCCTAAAAACTAAATAAGCACTTTCAGATTAATAAATATTAATAGCAAATCTTTGCACTTATAGAGCAGCTTCCATCTGGACGTTTTGCCTAGCTTCATAAATATTAACAATCCAGTTCCATCAAAACCTATCAGAATATTTCTACTGGGAGACTATGAAAATGGGTTCTGGCGTTGGGGTTTTTTCGGTGATTATTACTTTTACTCCTTCTTCTGACTCATAGCAATCATTTTTCTTCCCTGGATTTTGTCAGGTATTGGAGCATGTGCTCTGAAGAGGCCTCCATCTGAATATCTCTCCTTGATTTGTTAGCTTAATTAGCCCTTAAGTGATTCTTTTTTCAAGAGTTGGTGACTCCCTATCTGTTTGTTTTTCCCCTCCTCTACAAGCATGAGGGATAGTTGGTCAAAAAAATGTTATCAGTAAGAACAGGCATATCTACTTAATCGGGAAGTGCAGGCTATTCCTGCAACCAGGACTCAAAGCTCTTCTCTTATTTCATGAACCCCCCATCTGTTAACTATTTCCCTGCTGCCAGTGGTCTCCTGTGTTGCAGAAGGGTTCTGATCAAAAGCAGCATTAACATGAACATCAATCAGATCTTCACTGAAAGAGTGCTCAAAATGAGAAGGTAGAAGATGATGTAACACCTTGAAAGGAATCATATCTGTCAAAATTGTAGATTTTCTTTTTTCTTGACTGTGCCTGATGGCAGCACTTCTGTGAAGAGACAAAACCCTGCAGTGCAATTTGTCTGGCTGTGCACCTTTGGGAGAGTCACAAGGATAATTCCAAGGCACCACCAGTGGCAGAGCTGCTGCTTCCNGGCAGCATTTCTGTGAAGAGACAAAACCCTGCAGTGCAATTTGTCTGGCTGTGCACCTTTGGGAGAGTCACAAGGATAATTCCAAGGCACCACCAGTGGCAGAGCTGCTGCTTCCCATGACACAAGGTGATATTTGAGTTGTAAAGTTAGCAGAAGCCCAGAGTTGCCACCTCACACAGAAGCCAAATTTGGTCAGTTGAATAACATTTGTCTTCTCATTAGGGTACTTTTTTGTTTGCTTATGCAGATTATCTTGCCTTTTTTCTTGCTTCCTTAAATACTACTTCATTGAGTACTTTCTGTCAGATTATCCACAGTGCCAAAAGAAAGACTAGCATAACTCTGTAGAGAGGGAATTTTCTGCTGTCTTGTTTGCTGTTGATGGTTTTGCTTTGCTTTCATTTCATTTCATGGATGCAACCACTGCTCTAGACTGTGACACACTGCTGGACACTCTTCTGGTTTTGCTGTTTCAAATGCCAAGTACCTGGCTTTAAAATATATTTTTAAAGACTTTTGATTTTTTTTTTATTGATTTCTTAAAAATTGTTCTTTGCTTGATTTACTTTAGAGAAAAATAAGTATTGGAGACTGGATGTTAGCAGGGAATATTGTTTTCCCTTCTCCAACTTCCCTCATCTCTAAATGAACAAACACATGGTCAAGTAACAAGTTCATAGGATGACTTCACATTTATTTTTAAAAAGAGGAAAAAAATTAATAAAGGAGTATATTTGTTTAAGAAGTCACACAAATCACGACGGGTGCATTCAGACAGGAATCTAAGATTCACCCTTAATTTAAAAAAAACATATGCAAAACAACATTGGCGAGTAGTCTGACTCATTATGTTTTTAAAACAGAAAAATTCAAAGAAATTTATTAAAAATGTTTTTAAAAGATCAGTTCTACACCACAAAATCCAGAATGCTATAATGTCAATCAGAAGCCAATACCCTTGCTAATAAGGAGACAGTGGAGGATCATTTCACTTGCCTTGTCGTCAGTTCTTTGTGTTAATGTTTTGTCCTGAATCAACGGTTTCACAAGTGAGCTGTTGAAGTAAATCACCTTTAAATGACATAAAAAATAAACTGTAAACAACAAGGCCTTCACAGTTTAAAGGAGCAATGAGCAATGTTAGGTTCAGTTCTTCTTGTGTCTGAAAGTCCTGAATATCTTGCAAAACAACACACATGCAATATAAATGCTGCAGCGTCTTGGTTTCTTAGAGAATTTGCAGATTGACTCAGTATAAAGTCAACCCATCCTCAGCTAATATGCCAGCTGAACCCAGGGGGTGAACTTACATGATAACTCTATAGCACTTTCCGTGGCTGAGGTTTACCTTTAAAATCTAAGCATTTTACCATCAATCGTATTTTACGAAGTGCTACCTAAAACCAAGCCATTCATGGCTACTGGAACAGCACATGACCTCCAAAGTGGGGTTAAAGGATCTGTGCTTGTGCAGTCCAGTTAAAAGGAGGCTAAGAGGCTTGCTGGCAGTGGTCACTATCTGCTCTTACTACGATACCTATGTTGTCTTTTTTGAACCAGCAGGTGAACAGCAGCACAGACATGCTGGGACCAGGGGCAAGTCCCTCATGTGTCAGAGATCCAGAGTCACGGACAATACAACTCAACCAGCTTGACCTATTCGTTCTTTCTGCTGGCTGAAATTGCCAACATTAATTCAGACCAGAGAGAAGTCAGAGCAAGGAAGTCATTGTGCATAGACCGGCCATCAGCTGTCAGGCACTAACAATGCTTGATTCCTACCTGACCCAACTCATTTCCTAGATAAGAAAGAGTTTGCACTTCACTGACTCTTCTGTGGGCTAGCAGGTCCTGCCTTACAATCCTGCCTAGAAATATAAACAGCTTTAAAATAACACTTTTTTTTAACTGCTCTGGATTTGACCTCTAACAGTGATAACGTGAGAGGAAAGTCAGCGTTACATGAAAGTAAACAGCCTGAACCTTCTGAAAAGGGAATTCACTGCTGAAATTTCACTGTTAAATTCATACCACAAAACTCAGTTTACATACCTCTCCCTGCTCTCAGAATAACATCCTCCTCGCCCTTCCCAGGTGCCCTGGTGATTTTGTAGGGATTCCTCCACAAGGGTTACTTTTTCCTTTTCAATGTCTTTTTTCTTGTTTGTTTTTTTTTTTT
>VZSC01011481.1:148952-162400 GCA_013398225.1 Steatornis caripensis
TCGGGAGCGAGGGGACTGGAGCCCAGGAAGGAGGGAGGGGTGAGGGAGGGGGGTTTTAAGATCTGCTTTTCACGACTCATTATCCTACTCTGTTTTGATTAGTGACAAATTAAATAGATTTTTTCCCCAAGTTGAGTCTGGTTTTGCCCATGACCACAATTGGTGAGTGACACCTCCCTGTCCTTGTCTCCACCCACCAGGTTTCCCTTACATTTTCTCCTCCTCATCCCGGTGTAGGGGAGGAGTGAGTGAGCGGCTGCAGGGGGCTGTGTTGCTGGCTGGGCCCAAACCATGACAAACACAATCGTTTGAGACCAGGGCTTGTGGGTGTGTGATGTGTAGCATCCTCTTCCTCCACTGTGTTTATGCAGGGCTCACTCGGCCCCATGGACATAGAAACTAAAATCTCCCCTCACAAGCCTTTGTGCTGAGTCATCCTGCCTCGTGCTTAGATGTGCATTGCAGGCTACCTGAAAGTCTCCCGTGTAATACAGAGGTGAATTTATCTTTCTGTTCCTGGCCTTTTGGCTGCTGAAAGATATCTTGTCCTACAATACAGTGTCAGCGGGACATACTTTCCCAGCACACTTCTAATTCGTGAGAGGACAGTCTTTGCGACAGAAGCTGAGGGCTTAAGCAATCTCTTTTCCTCTGCTGGTGACCAGAGCTCTTGTTCTTAATGCTGCTTACAGATATTCATCTCTTGCACAAAATTGTCTTATCTGGCTCCCATAAAGGAGACTCTCTGAAATGCATCTGTGAGCGCTGGAGATGAATACATGTTTATCTGAGCCTGCCTCTTTCAGGATGCCTTAGCTCAGAGATAGGGGAAGGATGCAGCCCTTTTGTTTTCTCCCATGAGGAAAAATCCAGGCTCTGGGAGGGGCTGAGAGACTTTAAACAAGAAATAAGGAGGTTTCAGGGAATGAGAAGAGTTCTCACTTTTTTCTTGAGAACAAGAAAAGAGGAACAGAGAGAAGTGGTACCAGGTGAAAATGAAAAGAGTAAACAGGTAAGACGGGCAATTGACAGAGGTAATGAAACAAGGCCAGAGCTAGGAATGGAGAAAAGGAAAATACAGTTTTCCAGAAAGGGCAGGTCTAAATTCTGGAAGCCATCTTCTGGAAGGAAGAAATTATCTCTTTCGAAGGCAAGTATCTTAATAGCAAAGAAAAAACAAAGACACTATGATATCCCCCTCAGGTTGTCTTCGGTGGAAGGCTGTATGAGGTTGCATCAGTAACGGGCTGCTGTCCTGTGTGTGCAGGGATGTGGTTGTGCAGGAAGTCCAGTGCATCCCTAGGAAGATGGGATGACTGTCCATCTGCTCACCATGATGTTTTGGCCTAGGTATTGGCTGGGGTCCCAGAGCTGCATGGGGAAGAATTTGGGATGCCAAAATGATAAGGACATTTTTGACTGTCCAGCTGGTTATCCAGACACTGCTGTCTCCTTCCTTTTGCTCTTCCTGGAAATGAGGAGCCAAACAGTGGCTGCCAAGGATTCCTTCCTGCCTTGGGGATCGCAAAGCTCCTCTCAGTGGAGTATAAGAGGAGAGGAAGAAGCCAGTGCAAGTGTTAGGGATCCCAAGACATCATCCTGATCCCTTCCTTTTCTTTCCCATGGAGATGATTCCAGCTGCTGTTCTTACTGTTTTAGCTTCAGGCTCCTTGTATTTGGGCCTCACCATGATAAAAGTTAGGGCTTCCAGTTCAAGCACAAAGAATAGAGAAGGGTCAAATAGTAATACTACTACTAATAGCAACAAGAATAATGTTAATAATAATAATAATAATAAATTTTGAAGACGTTATATGGTGCAGAATGAGACAGAGATAAGAGAGAAGGAGATGAAAAAAATGCAGGAAAATCTTCTGATGTGCTTTTAAATACCATGGCCTAAGATAATCAGGCTTTTTCTAGGGCGTTTTGCTATCTTTCTGCTTTGGTTGCATTGTGTTTTCTTCTCAATGCAAATACAAAACCCAAAGCTCTTGATGACATGGAGAGATTCTTCAAAATAAATAGTAATATGATCTATCTCACCTCCCAGAGACATGCTCTCATTTTGAACAGTTTGTGATAGTTCGTAGTTTCACCCTCCAAACCCCAGAACAAACTAATGCAAGTTACAGCCTGGAAAGAGAAACGCCCACTTCTAAATTAAGGCTTTAAAATACTCTTTACAAGTATTTAAAAAGAAACACAAGATTTGTGTTATTGTCATTATTATTACTTAATGCATATCCAGGGAATCTAATCTAAAATGCCACCCTGCCTTGCACTATTAAAGTCCATCAAACCAAATTAATTAATCAAGTGGAATTAATTTATTCCTTTGATACTTCCCAGTTTGAGAACTGAGTGCTTTTTTTTAAACCTTCAAGCTGGCAGCTGGGAGAAATTATTTCTTTCAAAGAAAATGGAAATGAAAAAATGTTCATGCTGAAAAGAGTATTTTTTCTCTCTTGATCTAAGATTATTTAGGCTTCCTCTTCATATTGTAATTTTTCCTATTATTATCTTTTTCTTTCTCTGCCACTCTAGATGTTGGAGTAGAGTATAAACATTATTTCAGTCCCAAATTAAGCTAAGGCAATACAATGTTTAGAACAGAACCTAGGTATGGAATTAACAGCGGAGTAAGGAGCCGTTTTCTTCTCCATTACCACTGGCTGTTGTAACAGGGGCTCTCACATAGTATTTTCATCATCAAGTGACCACACAGCCCTTTAGGCTGGAGCTGCATTTTGGCCTTGTTACTTTTTGTCTCAGCTCCGCGCATGGAAAACAGCAGCTTTATGCACATTTGTGTATTTGGGATCATTTCTCCTCTCAGGCGTCTTTTCTTTAGACCAAGGGCCTAAACCACTATTTGTTCCTCCCAACATTTTATCACAGATCATGTTTACTAGAGCAATGATCATTCGCTTGGTGTCTCTTTAATTGCCTCATATCTTTTCTGCAGTGTAGTGTAGAAAGCTATACATGGTAGTTCGTCTAAAGCCTTGTCAGTGCCCGGATAACTTTCTGTATTTTACAGGTGAAACTCCTGCTTTTATGTTTGCTTTTCCCATGACATCATGAACGTGACAGGACTTGTTCAACAGTTACAACTTTTCANGTAGAAAACTATACATGGTAGTTCGTCTAAAGCCTTGTCAGTGCCCGGATAACTTTCTGTATTTTACAGGTGAAACTCCTGCTTTTATGTTTGCTTTTCCCATGACATCATGAACGTGACAGGACTTGTTCAACAGTTACAACTTTTCAACTGTCTGAAGAACTGCTACCTATTCCCCATCTTCTGTTTGTGTACTTGATATTTCCTTTCTCACTCTGATGTCTCATACTTTCTATTTTTATATTATGTCATCCCACATTTTTCCCAACCATGTCTCCAACATACCAGAATTAGTTTGAATTCTTATCTTCTTCTCTAGTGTCTTTGCAAGTCCCTCCCAGTTACACTCTACAGTTTTAATAAACATGATTTCTGTTGCATCAGGCAGGTCATTAATGAAGAAGCTAAAAGATTTGGGCTATAGACACGCAGAATTGCATGCAAAATATTATTCTGTTTGAGGATGGAATCACCGAATCACTACTTTTTCTCTCAGTTGATACTCAGTGGATATCAGTTTCATCATATCAGCTTCCCTCTCTCAATTTTCTTGTACTGTCTCACAAAGTTCCTGTGCGTCCCTTCCCCACTAGCACTTTTTTTCACAACTGAGGACAGAAGTCAGGAACAGGAAAATGCCCTATGAGATTTGACTGTTCAGTGTTCCTCATTGCCTGACCACAAGTCTCCTGGACCCAATTTCTCCTGCTTCTTCACTTTGCTGCTAGGCTGATAGAAAGTGCACAAAGCATCACCTTATTTTTTCTAGGGCCTGAGAAAATACATCTTCCTATTAAAGAACATAAGTAGCTTCCTAGTATTGTCACACCAATGATGGACCCCGTCATTTCCTTCTTCCTGGATGTACAAAAATGTTTGTCCAGCCATGCCAGATTCCCCCTGTCTTGTTATTCACGCATTATGGGGACACTTGAGGGGGAAACAAATCAACACAAAAATCTAGTCCAGATATATCAATAAAACTGAGCAGAATAAAGAATTGAAGTCTAGACTATTCAAAGACATCTAATGCAGTAAAATCCTTTTTTTATTGTAATGTGCCAGTCACTATGGTTTTACTGTGCCTAATATATTTGCATATATATACTTGCGAATCCTAGCTAATATTTCCAGACCATGTTCAGACCATCTACTGCAGCATCTAATGTAGATTTAGTCTATATTATTATATCTATTGCCGAAAAGCAATGAGCAATATAGACATAGATGGTGAGAGTCACAGATGGTAAGATGCTTGTCACCTAACTTGTGAAGTCCTCAAGGTCAGCATCCATAGTTAAAGCAAGTAGTCTAGACTCCCTTTATGGATTATATAGGAATTTCTCAGTTGCAATTTGTCACAGCCTAAATTACATGTTTTAAAAGGATTAGATGGATTATGACCTGGAAACACCTGTTGCTTTCCCTTGGTCATAAAAGGAATCAACATGATTGGTGTATCTGTCAATATTGCACATATTCAAACTTGGAAAAGAAGAATCTCGGCGGAAAGCTTGGAGCTGACATATCCCACACAACCCACAGAAAGAAACAAAAATTGCATCCAGGTTATTGTCATGACTTGGCCTGCTTTTCTTTGCTGACCTGATGGGAATAAATGCAGCCTTTGGAAGTGCCACTGTTCCCTGGGATGTGGAGGCTCTATTAAGGACTGAAGTCCTTTCCCTTTGTGCTAAATGTCAGCAGAGGGCTGAGTCCCAGCTGCATAATGTGACTATTCCAACTTTCAAAACTGGGTCACAGAGGACAAAACTTTAATCATAAATTCACACGACTATCTTTTCTCTAAGAAGCAACCTTCTGAGTTGCTAACTTGAGTTGAAGTGATGTGTTGCCAGAAAAGTGAAGGCATTTATCAGGCAAGAATCTTTAAGCGTGCATCATTTGAAAATAACATAATGCATGGCTTTGAAGGCAAAATACAGCATCCTTGGAAGTCTAGGCGAGTGGATCTAACAGGTACAAATGAGATCAGTGAAGGCAGGGAAATAGACATGGCGCTTAGTGTGCAGAAGTCCAAAGAAGTATCATTTAAGCTCTGCAAGTACACAGAAATCATTGCTGGTAAATACAGCATGAAGATCTAGAAAAAGCAAGGGGCTTTATCTATTATTTATTTATGTTTTTCTTAGGCTTGATTCTGGATCAATACAATTCATGGTAGCTCTTTGGAAAAAATGGGATTTGGTCAAGATATGCAGAATCAGACACTCTTTGGAGAAGCCAAACCTTACATGTACTAGTTGAAACAATTAAAAAATCAGATAATTACAAATGGTACTCGCTAGCTGGGGCATAACAAGCTGATGAAGATACACATTTCCAAGGTTTCAGAAAGCATACGGCAATACATCAGAAGAAAGCAGACAAACAAGCCCTCAATTAAGTAAAAACTCTCAGTTTCTTTAAAGGAACTGGTGAGGCTCTGAACAAGCAGTACGATAACTACATCCTACTCAATATTTTTGTGTTACGTGTACACAGAATCATTAACAGCATCGAACACAAAGCCAGGCCTCAGTAACTAACAGACAGTGATAGTGGATAGAGGAAGAATAGTGGATAGAGGAAGAATAGGCTTGTGGTCTGAAATGGGGAAAGGCTCCAAAAAGCTCAGGAGAAAAACCACGTTGAATTTAGGAAGGAAACTGCTAGGTGATTTCACTACCATTTCAGATATCTTAAGGGAAAGTGCAGCTCATTCGAGTGACCCGGCTGGTTTGTCTCTGGGAGTCGACTTGAATATTGGTCCTTCCTTTCATGGATCATCTCCAAAAAAATTACTGGAAGCAAAGATCTGCTGTGTTTAAAGTTTGTCTACTTCAACAGGAAAAAACAATGAGATGGTCTCTCATTTCTAAGGACATATTGAAAGCAGTCAGCAAGCACTCGGCTTGCTTCACCAAACGGACAACACATTAGAGAATCCAGAAGAATCATAAAAAAAGCTTCAGCGCTCCTTTTGTTTTGAGACGTTTCCTTTGTGTATCTTTCTGAACGGATATTTAACATTGTTCCGTATCAAGTGGCTGCATAATCTACTGTATTAAAAGGCATTAAGCAGAGCCTTCAGCTTTTGTGAGTTTTAATGGCTAAACTACAACAGTGCAAATGTATGACTTCAGCCATAATGTATTTACAGGTGAGATACGAACAGGCAGATTGCATGTCAGTCTTCATCACGTAGAGGGGTTGAACTGTATAAAACATGCTAAGAGATGCTGCCTGCTCTTCTGTCTTCTAGGTTATGATACTGCAAGAAAGAACAAGTCTCCCAGAACTGGAACTTGGTCCCACTGTGAATGTGATGTGTTGGACCTACATATGCAGAAAAGTAGGAGAAATAGTTGAGTGACTGATGTGCACAACTATTCTTCTGCACACATAAAGTGTGTAATTACATTCACTTCACTTGCATGTTATATCCTAATTGACGATTGTATCAGCAAACCTCACAGATGAT
Organism: Steatornis caripensis; assembly: GCA_013398225.1. Lineage (NCBI taxonomy): Eukaryota > Metazoa > Chordata > Aves > Caprimulgiformes > Steatornithidae > Steatornis > Steatornis caripensis. The sequence goes on from VZSC01011481.1 coordinate 155,561, forward strand.
CAATTTTTTCCATATTTACAGACATAATCTTACCTTCAAAGTTTTCAGTGATTTGTGGTCTTGCTATTTATTCCTTTTGTCTTCAGATATTTCTACACAGACAGGAATTACAGGAATTTCTGACTTTGGTATAGAATTCTCAAGATCCAAAAGTTCTAAAAACATGAGAAATATTTATCATAGGAAAAAGAAGAATCAAAGACATTTCAAAAGGCAAATTATGATGCAATCTTTTTGCCAAGTTTATTTTTTATTGGTACACTTAGATAAGCAATGGCGTAACTATATATGAAATACATATGTGTACATATATATGAAATACACGTTCCTCTACATAAAGGAATAATAACATACCCGCCCTGACCTCAACAAAGCAAACTTTTTCTAGTAAAGGTATCCACCAGCAGCAGTCTGGGGAAGTAATACCAAGATTCATCCTTGATATTGCTGGTTGGGAAGCCTCCTTTCTGTCAAAATGCTCTCAGCGAAAGTTTATCTGCATTGGACTCCATCTTTTTCTTTATTGTCTCCCAAAGATATATTCCTTTTCTGGTGATATATGTACATACAACTCAGACCTTTGAAGCCTACTGGCAAATCATCACCTGCACTATATTACAAAGAGTTTTCCAAGAGGGCAGCATTTTGTTCCAGAGTCTGCAACCCTGTCCTGGAGCACATGGCATCACTTTGATACAAGATCCTTCCAGAAACTTCAGTAGAACTGCACATCATATCATTCAAACTGAGTGAATTTAGTAATAAGTGCCCTCAGCTTCGAAAACAGATGCTTCATAAATAGCATCCTGATGACAGAAAACCTGAGGACTTCACAAAGCATAAAAAGAAGCAACATTAATACATGGTTTGGAGGAATCTGGTGGTAAAAAAGACCAGATATTTAAAGCAAACATCAAAAAGAAATAACAGTTGTTTTGAATAGTTGCTACAGTGTTAGGCAATGGGGAGCTTCCTCTGCCATTCTTGTTGCTATCATTTTCCTACGTTGTCAATAATACCCAAGCTACCGTAGTAATTTAATTTTATGTTATTGCACTGCTTTTTCAGCCCTTCTAATGAGGTAAACATTTCTGACAGTGTTGAAACTTGAGGTGACAACGATTTGCAAGACAGATCAGACACCGAGTATGACCTGCACGAGTTATAAACAAAAGAGAGGAGGGGAAAAGAAAAGAGAATATTTTGCATTTCTTGGAGTCAGAGCAGAGAAGAAGGACCCCAGTTCTCACTGCTGAGAGGAATGTGAGACAGTGGGGAGCTGGCTCAGCTCATGAATATCCTTACAGTTTGTCTCCAAGACCAAACTGTCTTTCTGATTACATTAAACAAGAGGATGGCTGCCTATGTGGTTCATGTACTTCAACCGTGCTCAGGAGAATGACCACTTTGAACCTCACGAATTACCTTTTACAGAGGATGTAGAAAATGCCTACATTATGTGAGGAGAGTGTGCCATGAAAATCTAGGTTTTTTGGTAGCGCCATATCCAGAAGCAATACAGCTGTGGAAGGACAGAGCTTTGCCAGGGCTGCTTTGCTTTCTAGAAGAGCTCAACATAGTGTTAGCACTCTTAACATTCTTCCTGACACCCTGAATGACAGACAGACAGACTGGCTCAGTCAGAGGTAGCTTTGTTTACTTTATTGTATCCTTGCTCTGGACAGAATAATCATCATCTCCCTCTGCTCCTCCTTTGCCTGTTTCTAAAACAAAGGAGAATTTCTTTGTCACTCCTTTTCTGGAGCTCTTCCTCACGTCATCCTTTCTCTGCAATATTACCTAATTTCATATTGTTTACTACAATACTACATACCACAATACTTCAACTGCTATTACTTTTTATCTTGTTATGTTTTACGAAATCATATTATTACTTCTTACTTCTCACTTTCATGCACCAAACCCCTTTGTTTGCCATAAATTTTGTCAGAATAACTTTTGTTGGTAATGCCACATCCTTTTGAGAGCATTTTGGGAAAGTAACAACAATTAGGTTATTTTTGTTAGAGCACATTTCGTCACACCAGGGAAGAAGAGGTTACATTGCAAGGACAAATGTGTCATGATTTCCAGGGGACACCAATCTGTTTAGAAGCCATAACTGCAGGTGCAAGAGAGCTCGTGGCATCGCACTAACGTTCACAGCAGGATAGCAGAGAAAGCCTGTAGTGAGTGACTCCACAGTGAGAAACTTAGATGACTTGAGCTCACACTGAGAAAAGTAGTTGTGCTAAACTAATAGAATAAACTAGAAAACAATATATCCTCCCACTCAATTGTTCACTCTGTGTAGTTTTTAAGTATTCTGAACAAGTCAGAATTTCTTTTATTTCCCACAGAGCTCTATAGTTTTACATCAGTGGAGAATTTGGCCCTCTCTGTTTTGCACAGGCAAACGTTATATTAAATTTAACACCTAATATTACTCTCAGTTACGTAGTGATAAATCTGAAGTTACTCTACTCTTGAGCTCAAAGTACTGAGCGCAAATCCAATAGGTTTATCCCACTTCTACAGTGAGATAACAGAAAATAAGCTGTGCTTCAAGACATTAAGACCAGAAGTAACATACTGTAAAAGGACTGATCTTGGAAATAAATTATTTGGATTGTACAAATACAAGAAATAAAAATCTCCATAGGCAAGGAGAGAAGAGTTAAGACACTCTGCCTGGAATTGCAATCTATTTTCTTCTCCCGGTAGAAGCTGTCCTGGACCTGATATGCCAGCTGCTTTCTGATATATGTCTCCTGCCTCCCCATATGCTTCATGTATATGCTTGCCTATCACTCTGCAGTCAGCCAGCAGCTTTATAATGTCACACTGATAGCTTACTTGGTGGCACTCCCCACCCTCTGTGCTCATGACTTAATTTGTAGGTCTCAAGTCTACTTATATAGACATAAAGGCAGAACCAAGAAAGTGGTTTACATTGAATTTCTTGAGCAGTGATACAACAGTGAACTCTGGAGTGAGCTAATACAGATGGTTTCATTGGCCCATGGCCTATAGGGACAGAAGTGAGATAATCATGTCGTTGGATACTCTGCCCTTTACAGGCCACAGATTTTCATTGGCTGATTCACAGATTAATATCTTCAAGGCCACCCAGGCCACAGAATGCTATTGAACTAATAACTTCTGTTTGACTCATAAATCTTCCAGCAAGGTGTCTGTAAGATTTCAAGAAATAGGAAAATTCATACTTTTTCTTAGTACTTTGTTCCAAAACTTGACTGTTAAAAATTCTGTCTTTTTTCTCATTTGTATTGTTACGGAGTATTTGCACAATTGTTAACTCTCGTTAAACTTCGCTTCATTAGATTCACACTTCTTTTTAGTACCTGTGTTTTTCTTCCCATTGAGATATTTGCAAGCATATTAACAGTAATCATATTACCTCTTGATCTTCTTTTTGATAAGCTTAACAGATGTATTTCTGCAGCAAGACCTTCATCTTGTATGAACGATAAACCAAATATACTTAAAGATATCTCTCTTCCATGCTTTCAAAATGGAAAAGAAAAAGGTCCTCCATGATGCTGTGTCTTATTTTCCAAAGCCACCACAGTTCCAGAAGAGTTGAGGTCAGCCATCAGTTGTTCATCTCAGAATTTTTATAAAGATCTGCAGCTCATGCTATTTTTTTTAAAGTGAAAGGACACATTCAGTTTCAAGCAGTCAACTGGCCTTCCCAAGGAATTCAGACAGTCTAAATAAGCCAGCAAAAGTCCCTGTATAGTCAGTGGAGGAAAATTACGTGACACCAAAAGGCAACTTAGCATGCCTAAGAGAGGTACTCCTCCTTCTCTGCTTCAACAGGTAACCTCCATTTCTCCACAGGATGGTCAGAACCTCTCACACTGAGTGGGCTCCCACATGGACCACTGTCGTGGTTTGAGCCCGGCCGGCAACAAAGAACCACGCAGCCGCTCGCTCACTGCACCACCCCACCACCCCCCCACCGGGACGGGGAGGAGAATCAGCAGAGAAAGGGGCAGCCCTCGTGGGTTGAGATAAGGACAGTTTAATGCAACAGCACAGAGAGAGAGAGAACAGTAACAATAACAACTATAATGCTAACAAGAGAGAATACAAACGAGCGATGCACAGCACAAGCGCTCACCACCCGGAACGGGAACCGGAGCCGCCCCGCGCCCTTCCCGGCCGCTCCCCGCGCCTTGCCCGGGCCGCCCCCCGGCTGTGGGCTGGGCGGGACGGCAGTGGGATCGAACACCTGCCTGGCTGCTTTGGGTCGGCTACCCCCCTCCCAGCGTGCTGGGGAGAATTAGCTCTATCATAGCCGAACCCAGGACAACCATACATCATAGAAACAGTGGGGCACAGGGGAAGTCCAAACATGAACCAAGTAAGTCCTGTATAGCAAGCATTCTGCATTTACAATGACAAATGCACTTTTCAAAACAGATGCCTGATGGTAAAAAAGCAAAGAACAACTAAAGTAATTCAGTGGCCAGAGTATCTACCCAGAAAGGTGGACTGCTCCTAGGGGCTTCTCACCCTGGGAGCATGAAATCAGTGATGTCACTTGTCCACAATGAGCTCTAACCACAGTACTATGCCATGACCCCCATGGAAGATAAGTATGCAGAGCCGAGAGGTAAAAAAAAGTCATGGGTTATCACCATCTATCTGTAGCAAAGATATCCATTAAGAGTAAAGTGGACGTGCAGTGACTTCTCATTGTGCTTCCATACATTTTACAAGGACTATGTTGATGCAATTTTTAGTCTGACAGATGCATCCACATTTTCTTTCAGAATGTAAATAACATAAGATTTTTACCTGATTTAGGTTAAACTCATGTGACTTCTAAGTGGAGGAAAGCCCTTAATACCTCAATATTATAAGTGTGTTTCTCTTTCTAGGTAATATTCACAGTGCAGGATGCTTTTAAATCTTTTTTTTTCTCAACCAAAACCTCAACATTTCTGACCTTTTCTGTCAGTATATTTTAGGTTGTGATCTGTTCCTCTAAGGAATTTTTAGCTCTCTGCCAGCAAACTGCAATGTTGCGATATCAGCTCAATTCAATTTGCCATTGAATTCACTACTAAGTCAATGCTGACTTTAGTGGACAATATAAAAATGGTAACTGATATGATAACAACAGTGTTAGATTGCTCATATACACAGCTAATTTGTTACAAGGTACAGCTAACTGGATGCAGCTGTTAACCCACTCCATGTCTGGGCTGGAATGACAGCAGGGTAGTTGTGCTGGATCACACGTGATTTAGNCATTAACAGAATTACTGAATCTCCCTATATACCCTCAAAAACTTGAATGACATTGACCTGACACTATTAAAAAGCTGACTATAAACATAAATACTGGGATTTTTTAGCGTGTGTGGAACTAATGTCTAGATGTTGTCCATGGCCATTCAATTTGCCATTGAATTCACTACTAAGTCAATGCTGACTTTGGTGGACAATATAAAAATGGTAACTGATATGATAACAACAGTGTTAGATTGCTCATATACACAGCTAATTTGTTACAAGGTACAGCTAACTGGATGCAGCTGTTAACCCACTCCATGTCTGGGCTGGAATGACAGCAGGGTAGTTGTGCTGGATCACACGTGATTTAGGAGAAGTTAGATGGGAAGATAACAGGTCATGGCTAGTAGCAAAAGAAGTATATGGTAACACAAGAGAAAAACAATGTTATTTGGTGGAGGTGTTTCTTAGCTTTTTCAAGTGAATTGCAAATGTTTAATACCTTAGGAGGGCAAAACATCATCCTCATTAACCACAGTAGACCACAATTGCATAGACATAGACAATATCTAGGTACAGTATTGAGTGAGATCAGATACCAGCAAGACACTACCATTTTTTTTTTTTATATTTTAGCTGAGATAGATACTCTAAACTAGATCATTTGTGTGGGAGTTGGTCCAGATCCCCTAGACATTTTTAAACACTTCTTTCTCACCTTTATTTTTGCACCTACAAAAAGTACACAGCAACATTTCTACAGATATCAAATATATGATCTCATAGCCTAAAGATTGATTATTTTAGGGTTTTAGGTACAGCAAAATTCCAAAGCTTTGAAGGTACTACAGAAAAAAACATTTTAATGGTAGCTATTAAAATTCAATTTTATAGGAGTTATTCCCACTTCTAAACTTGAAAAAAAGATGGTCTTATGTCTGATATATGATAAACAAAGGGATAACTTATCAGGTATTTGCAGTTACTCTCCTTCTCTGGAAGTTACCTGCTTCATTTCAAAAAATTCTACTCTTTTATTAGAACTTGTATACTTTCATCTTACTATTAAAGAGTATATCTAAAGTTATATCCTAAGTATCTACTAACGCATTACTAATACAATATTGTGAGTAAATTTCTGAATGTATTAAAAGCTGAGAGCAACCATTCTCATTTATGCAAATATTAACAGAATACAGTGACTAGAAAACAGTAGATGTTTTCAGAGAATGATCAGGATTTGAATTAATGTTAAAAAAAAAAACCCAATAGTAAAAGAAACAAATGAAGTCAAAATTTATTTGTCTGTACTTTTAACTGTACAGTACTTTAAAGTACTTACTGTACTTTTCAAGCAATTAAATCTTTTATGACATTGTATATAATACGCAATAACACTGCTTTTTTAAAATGTATTTAAACTTTAAGCAGGACATTTCAAACTATATCTGACAATTGGTTTTTGAAGTTAAAAAAAGAAAACAAAGAAGATGATGGCTGATGAAATTTCAAATCATGGAATATTAATACAGAGTTTTAATTAACACAGAGTGTTTATTCATGCTACATGGT
>VZSC01011481.1:162501-235621 GCA_013398225.1 Steatornis caripensis
CACTTACTAAATGAGGATTTGATTGCCCACTATTCCAAAGCATACCAGCACTTTTACATGGTAAAGGCAGGGACTCTGTCCATTTGTATTTGCTAAGCACAAGAGGGAGGCCTCTGTGAGGAGCACATAGTGGTAGCAGAATACACATAGCAAATCTAAATATTCCTAGAAATGCTGCAACACACTTTGTGTCTGAATCTTATCAAAGAAGAGAGTTGTTTCTTTCCTTAGAGGGGAGACAAAATTATTGGACGTGATGTAGTTCATCACATCTAATTTTAGCCATAGAATGAATCACCTTCTAGAAACCTCTGTCTCCTCCTTTGACTCCACAAGGAATGCAGAAGGCTAAAATAGATTATGTGACCAATATCTCAGGCACTGAAGTTACATAAAATGGCACTAACTTCTTATATTTAAAAAGCTTCTTCAATAGACTGCCTCATTGTAGAGTCTAATTAGGAAATTTAACTTGGGTGATGTTGTAGAAGAAGGTCCATATATGAATATTTACAGGAAGCCTTCAGTAATGAGGAAAAACTTTAAGCATGCTTTCAGCTTGGAAAGAGACCTAAGCATTTGCTTAAAATTAAAAGCATACTTTATATTTTCTTAAATCAAGGTAGCCATGAGGACCTTCTTCATTGCTTTCCTAGCATGAGTTTGAGCTCCTGGAGACGAATCAGCGGTGTAGTGCTGGTGCTACACAGAATTTCTCCAGGTCTTATTTCAGTGTTTGAAAAAAACTGACAAGATCCAGTGATCCTAGAGATTTCTGAACTTAGACCTTTCCCAAAACTTTCTGATCTAAACCAATTTCATTCCTGAATTCTCCCTGTCAAATCTAGATCTTCTTTCAGCCTGACTTCACAAGCCAAAATTCATATTAATATACTTGATAGAGAAAAGATACGTTTAGATTATTCAGATATTTTTCCTGTAGTTATGTTTATTGTCCTGACTGATAACTTCCCGGGCAGGTCTTTGATTTAGTAAGGAAGGAAACTATTTCTAAATAAACCATTGCAGATTTCACAGTGAAGTATGTATATATCAGTGGGCTTTGCTTGCAGATCACTACAAGAAAGGATTAATCTCTACATAGTCTCTTTCAGCACCTCACCTCTTCCTTACAGTATAATACCTACCATGTCCAAGAGAAACACAAAGACAGTAAAAAGTAGTAAAATTTTCAACCACCTTCATAGATGTCATATTTAAATAAGTTTCAGGGAAGTCTGTGGCATTATGTCTAGAGTAAAACATTTCAACTGTGCATTAAAACAAAACAAAACTCTTTGTATAATTTAGTCAGCAAAAGCATTCATTGTGTGTCCCAGTGCCTGATTAGTTGTGAGTGGGTCTGGTGAGCTGCTGCAGTTGGGCTTGTTGCCATTCTAGCATGTGCAGTTGAGAGGTTTTTTGCTTTGTTTTGGTTTTTGCAGCTGTGTATTCTTCTCCCGCTGAACATCAAAAATCTTGAAGTAGTGCCAATCAGATACAGCCGAATTGCCTTTGCTGCAGTAAAAAAAAAAAGATCAGTGTGCAATTTATTATTAGAATAGACCATTCTAAATTTTTACTCCCATCACAGCAGAGAGCTATATCCATTTTTGTATAAAAACTTACTTTGCACAAATAAAAGGAGCAGCAGATTAGCTGGTTTTAAGATCATGTCCTATTTTAGCTGGACTCACTGAGGAGTGGACCTCAAGGATAGCCACATCCAGTGCATTTAGCTGCACTTTGGGAACTCTTTCTCTCTCACTCCCTGTACAAAGCTTGCAAAAAAAATATTATTATCAGTGGCTTAGGAACTTCACGTAAGTGCAAAGAGTATATTAGTGTTTGAGAGAACTACAAGCTACCCATTAAGCAGGTGTGAGTGAATTTCCTTTAAAATTAAAAGGGAAAACAAGACACCCACTTGTGTCTTGCTAAAAAACACGTCTAATGCTTAGTTTTGGCTTTGAGACTCCTCCCTGGAGCTCTGGATTTACAGTCACTTTCTCATCTGCTAAATTCCTGTGAATAGTGTTTTGAAAGCAATAGGAGGAACTGTCTGCAGGATGTTAGTAAATCCAGTCACATGACTGCACTGTGAAGACACACGTGTTCGTATGGCAGGGGTCAAAAACCTTTTTTTGTTTCCTTAGAGTACACCACTGAGCAGATAAGAAAAATTTATTCCTACACTGTAGCTGTAAGTTTAGCCAGAGCTCCCCAGATCCTATGTGTATTGATTTAGGAATTGCTTAGAATAACATTTAATTAAAAAAAAAAAAAGAAAACAAAACCAACGAAAAAAAACCTAGCCCAAAAACCCTCAAAAACAACACTACCAGAATAAAAGTGTTCATTGCTTTGGGAGCTTCCAAATTTCATCTTTGTGATTCGATGTGATGCCCTGCATGCAAGATATGGTAACCACTTCCCACTTTGGGAATGGTCTCCCAAGAGCCTAAGGATTTGCAAACACTACAGCCAGGGATCAGAAGAGAACACACCGTGATGGAGCTTAGGAGGACCCAGATCTGTGCTAATTCCTTTTAAGCCCTTGCTTCCTGCTGCAGTGCTGAGTTATTGGTGGTTTAGTTCTCATGAGCTCCATTAGGATGCTGACTACATCTTCTAGTTAATTAATCACTTTAAAAAGGAAGCAACTTGACTAAGCCAGTAAACACAAACACCTTATGATTCCTCAGACAAGTTGCAGAATGGAAGAAAAAATTGTGTGAGTTTAAGGTTGTTTTAAAATAAAAACTAAAATCACATGACTCTTGAGAAAAATGAAGTTCAAGCCTCCCTTGGACTAGGAATTTTGTGGAGTTATTTTTAAAGCAGTAATGCGAGCAGTGCTAAGCGACAGGATCTTGGGGTCATCACACACGTCCTCATGGTGCCCTAGTTTCATTCAATGTAACTATGCCTTTATCACATGCCAGCTTTGAGCTCAGACAGTGGCTTGAAACACTAAACTCTGCACTGAAGTATCTCTGCTTTTATGATTAATACAAGGCTATGGAAAGCAGTCTGATAACCAAAGTGAAGACTGTTACAACATCACTATGATGAGGAAGATCTCTAGCACAGTTATCATAGACTGTGCTTGTAAAAATTACCAGGAGAGCATTAAATTGCTAGGATAAGTACCTTTGAGTATATTTAGCCTGCAATCCTGCATAGAGACTGCCAGTTGTGGATTGACCAGACGTATAGAACAGAAGACAAGCAAGAGCTTTCTGCTTTTGCTCTTATAGAAGAAAGTAGTCTTAATCTGATGCATTTTTCTCCAGAGAGGACAGTACATGCAAGCTAAAAATGAGAGCAAATACCTCAGTGTTATTATATTTCATGATCTATATCATCTGTCAATCTGACTACATTCAGCTCCATGTTGCTGCAACATGGGAAGCAGACTCAGGAATGGATTTAAAGCAAAAGCACAAACATATCCAACACCTTTGTTGGACATATTCCAGCTAATGGTTTGGTCAAAGCATTCACACTGTGATTAGAAAGATCTCAACTTTGGATGTGTTCCGTTCGACCGTTGTGTATCCAGACTAGAAAGGGTAGAAAAGAGGCTGAAGCCCTTGCTAAAGTACAAGAGAGCTTAGGATCCAATCTCTCAGAGAGCTCAGGCTAAGACAAGCCTGTAGTTCATGTTACACAAGGACAGTCCAGGTGATGGACAAGCAACCTTTGAGAGGATCTTGACCTGCACTTAATTCTCAGTGAAAGCTTAATTTAACCCTTCAGTAACAAAACACGCCAGGTTCCACAGGCATCAGGCCTCTTGAATTTCAATTTTCCGGACACTTTGGAGTTATGCAATGACCTAGAAGAAAACAACTTATTTAAATTGTGGTACAGATAATACAGTTCCAACTATATAAATAAGAATGATGGTTTTCAGTCAAACTGAAGGTCTAACTACACCAGATCCCCCTAGGAATGATGACTTCCAGTGTTTAATTCTCTTTTGTGTGAGTGAATCTTCCCTTTTGTTTTTTTTAAAGTTCAGCATGATTAACTTTATTTATCTTTTAGTTCTTTTGTTATGAGAAATCCATGTACCAAAGCCCGCTCTCAGATTTCTTGAACTCAGCAAGAGCTGATAGTGTGATTCACTGCCTCCACATCTATCCAGCCTATGTTACCACTGTCCCAAGTGTGCTCTATCAAAAAGCATGTCAACATCTTGTTGACTGGTCTAAAGTATGAGTAGATGATGTGCTTTTCAGCGGTATCAGGTAATAGATTGGAAAGTAGGCAGGAATCAGTGGCTTTAAAGTATCCTGCTTGATCTTTGGATATGACAACATTATAGATAGTCACAGAGAATCTGCAACACTTTGTCCACTGAGCTCTTGACCTTACCCATTTTGCCTCCATGGTGTCGTTAAAAGAAAAGCCAAGAACAGGGCTGTAGAGAAGATGTAGAGTCTCCTTATATTTCCATTTCACAGAGTTATGGCAAGTTTTGAGAAGGATTTCTATTGTAGTGACACTGGAGGCTCCCCTGAGAACACTGATACTTTCCAGACATAAATGGAAAAGAACTTGTTCCAAATAAACTAATAGCCTAAGTGGGTATGCCTTAAACACCAACAGGCACACTACACCCTTTAACAACAAATAGTTGTGAGATAAGGCAAAGCAGGGGGTATGCTGTGTTCCAGGGATAGGAATATATCCTAAAGGTTCAAGTAGGAGTCAGAAGTGTCGTAAAAATAAAGACATATGCCTGAGATACAAAGTAGGAAGGACAGTTGATATTTTATCTCCAGAGTAAATCCTTCTCTTTTGGCCTCATGTGAGGGTCAAGAACTGTTCAGTAACAATTACTGCTTTGACTGCAGACAGAAAATTCCTCCTCTGTGCCCCAAGGTTTTCACAAGCTAGTTACACTTACAGTCACTGGCAGCATAGGCACCACATAAAACATGAGTTATACTAGCATCATAGTCCATCCTGTGAAATAAGTCTACTTTTATCCCTTTTGCATGGTCACGGAGGTTTCATTCTGCACAACATTCTCCAGACCTGAGCTGGCCCACACAGGGGATTAGTAGTCTATGGCCATTAATCCCCACACTCAACACAAAAATAAATGGGAAACAGGAAGGAAACAAGAGGACTGAAGCCACGGAGGAGACCCTACTGCACAAAGTAACAAACAAATAGACTATTATTCTTTCCAGAGATGGAGAAGAAGGTGATCAGTAGAAAATTGTGTTTCACATGGTGTCCAGAGCGAAATGTTTTCCTGAAGCACCTCTCACAGGAAGTATTCCTTTGGGATTCAGCCTGGCTTCTGCTGCACCATAGCTATATCTCTCCTTGACCTGCAGAAAGTCTTCAAAGTTTGGGATCCATCCCAACCACACATAGCTCACCAGCCTGGCATGTTTAAGACAGCCTAAGGTGTGTAGCCAGTAGAGAAGAGGAGAAAGGCAACACCATCTATCACGCCAGCTGGCCAGGTGATCACAGCACGCGGTCTGGTGGGACATACTGCTGGCTCATGCAAATGTGGCTGTCATTATGGGCATGAGGCCCATCCTGAATTCAGAACCAGGCAAGAACCACTTCAGCTGCTGCTACATCCTCTCCTCAAAGGTCCAGGTGGTGGATCCAAACACCCTCTCTGAGGCTGCACAGGGTGGACAACAAAGGTTATTACTGAGGCCCTTCCACTCAGTCTCTTTCAATCTTGCTACTGTCTCTACAGGCTGAGATTACAGATTTTGCATTATTTTGTCATGAAAATCCAGCAAAGACAAGTATTTCTAGTCTGATGTCCTATTGTTGTCAGGCATAACTTCCTGAAGAGAGACTTTTTCCTTTGGCTTATTTATTTATTTTCGTTCGAGTGCAGCCTAAGCCCTCCCTTCCTGTTGGGAACAACAAGTGTGTCACACGGCATTGGCTTGCCAAGCCTGAACAACTGTGATACATCATTTATCTTGGAGCAAGACAGTATCAAAGAGAACAACCATGTGACCCTGACTGTGAATTCATTACATAGCTGTACTTAAGAGGAAAAGGATAAGTTGTAGTATTAGAAGAAAAAGAGGTCCCACTTCTGAGCTAACACCCTTGGACCTGAAAGGACTGTCACATTTGAAAGCGCTATTGAGACAAAAAAGGAATTTTGGTTTCCTTGCTCAGAAAAACACTCTGAGCTTTCAAAGGTTGGAGATACAAAAATATTCACCAGGGCAGGAAAACAGTACTTCTTCTGTGGGTTAATGGAAACATGGTGGTCCCAGAAGATCAACTAATTGGCTGATGAAAGCCACACGGCTGACACACACACTTCCTAGCATACCTGTGTTACCCCGTAGGTCTGGAGGATCCTGTATGAATGCCATAGCCCTTAGATAAAAAATACTTTAAACTACCCTTGTGTTATCTTCACCCTTTTGCCTTACTGGGTGTCTTTTTTGCCAGAAGCAACCACTGTATTTAAAGTTCAGGAGAGAGTTCAGACAAGCTGGAAGTTAATGATTAATCACATATTTTCCCCACCACCCCACCACTCCCATCTTTTTGTCTGTATTCCTTTGGTGCCTCCTGTCCCCGAGGGGCGGTCAGCTGAGGGTTGGGGCAGGCAGAGAGCACTGGGCTCCTCTTTGTTTTCTGACCCGGTCTCAGGCTCCTCTGGAAGCGTGCTGGGATGTATGGAGCTGTTGTGTCCACTTCCCTTTCAACCTCACATATTTCCCATTAATGATGAGTGGGAAAGGTCAGGGAGGGTCTCTTTAATGGCCTAGTTGAGGGCATACAACAGCCTTGGGAAACATGTTCGAGGATCTCTGATTTCCTGGCAATCCCAGTCGTTTCAATAAGCAATGACAGAAATGCTAAGAAAAGTGAAGATACCAAGGTGTTAAAGGGGACTTTCCCACGTGGGCTTGTTTCTGACAGAATCCTCTTACATAAACTTGGGTATAACTCTCCCAGTGATTTTGGTTGTAGGAGAGTAACCTTAATAAGAACAAAGAAGACAGATTCAGGAAGTGTTGCATTGATGCAAAGGGAGGGGTTAAGCGCTAGGAGCTAATTAGGATCACTTTAGAGCAGCCTGCTTGGGTGCACATATGCCATTTTGAGTAGTCTACCACAAAACTCCTGGGAAGGATCTGTACCACTGGCACTAACATAATGAAGGCATCAGTACCTTCCATCCTTCAACTCAGCTGCAGTGGCTGAGAAGTCTTTTCTTGACAGCAGTTCTGGAATTTCTCAGGGATCAGGATGATGAAAGATTTAAATGTAATAACTTTGCATGACAACAATTCTCATGCTCCAGGACAGAAAACTCCATTTTTTGCCTGTGCACATTGTGCTTCAAATATAGAAGAATAAGTAATAGATAACATGCCCATCAATATTTTCATAGAGAAGCTATCTGGTGTAAATCAATTTTGCACTATAGAGTTGAAGCCAGTGGAGCAATGTCAGGAGTTTTTGCTGTTATTTTTCCCTCTTTGTTTTGTGCCTTGCTTTGCTCTATCACTAAGTGTTCCAGGGCTCTCTACCATAAGCTCAGCATGTGGAAAATGCTGAGCAAAGCCGTTTACTATATGTGTGCTCAGAAAGAAGCTGTTATTTGTCGTTGGCATGTAAATAAGTCACTGTTGTTTCCATCCTATAGCTGTTAAATACTGTGAACCAAGTTCACAACACTGATTTCTTCTACGAGGTCACTGAGATGATTTCACAGAAATATCCTGCGACGGTTTTGCAAAGCAGGATGACTCTCAGCCTGAAATTCATGGCTGGTTTTTTCCACTTCCATTCCGTCAGTTACTGTCTTTTTGCTGTTACAGATGGGCAATTAATTCATCCTGACTCACAAAGACCAGGAAAATGAAAATTTTGTGCACTGTTCTTAGCATCTAAGATGTATGTGTTATAAATTACTTGGATTTTAGTATGAACTAGAAGTCCTAGCCATGTCAACCACAGGCTGTGTATGCACACTTACAACAACTACATACTGCCAACTGCAGTATAGCATGCAGATAGCCAGACAGATAGCTTTAAATGGTGGCAATATAAACAAGGGAGCTGGTCGCTGAGTCCAGGCTGAAAAACTTGCTGCAGGGCATGAGTAAATTAACCTATGCAGACCAATAAATATATCCTATTTATAAACAATGCCTACCTGCAAACTAAAATAAAACTAGGAGGAAATCAGTTGTATCCTCTTTATTCTACAAATGACAAACTGAGGCAGAGATTAAGTGCTTTGCCCCAGGTGCCATAAGAAGCCTTAGTCACAGCCAGGACTGGAGTTACCTGTGCCTCATCCTGTGCCACAGCCACAGGTTCCTCCTTGTTCTGAGCACAGTGTGGTTTCATGCTATACGCTGACGTAACTGCTCTAACCCAGTAACCGTCATTCTAATTTTTCACCCATTAACAAGACAGAATCAGTCAGACTATGAGTGTTAAGGATGCCGATGCACGATGAAAATCGAAGCCCTACTTTCAATCACACCCACCGATGACAGGCATTTTGAGAAGGGAGTGAGCAGCAAGTTTTGTACTTAAAAGAAATAATATCAACAGTGGTGGGTAGGAGTTTGGGAAGCGAATCTAATAGGTGCGTCTACATTTGGCTAAAAATGAAAAGAATGTTTTCTTTCCACTGGTTGCTGGCTAGTAAAAGCAAAGGGGTGGAACAGATCCAACTCGCAAAACTTGAATACAGTTACTGCTATCTGCAAATGGGTGCCCCTCCCCGCTCATGTGAGCTACACAGGCAAAAGAGAATGACACATGTGCTGTTTCCTTTTCCAGTTGTAAAGGGGTCAGGAGCCAGGCAAGGAGAGCCCGAACAAGAGGAGCATTTTGCTGGGCTCTTCCAGCTGTTCTTTTCAATCCCGCCGTCCGTTCTGAGCAGGGAAGAGAGACTGTCAACACAAATAAGGCATTTTTCAAAGGCGTAAATTATGAGTTACCAAAACAATACGACATCTCAACCACGTGAGTACCCTTATTCCCCCACCCCACCCCTCCTTACAATAAGAGTGGATTTACCAGTCTGCTGTTTAAGGAAAAGATTGTCTAATGCGTTTCATATGGGGGAAAAAAGAAAAACAACTCCCGAGACTAATCCTGAAGAAAAAAAGGTGTGATGAAACTGTTTTCCTTTTTTTATTCTTTGCGTTTGTGCATTGTGTGTGTGTGAAGAACTGAAATGAGCTCTGCAAACTCCTGCTCCTGAATAGGACTGAGGAAAGTTAGTAATGTTTCCGTCTAAACTCTGGCTTAGAAAAGTTTCATTTTGATGTTTTTACCTCCCTCCGCCTTCAGGAATGAAAAAGCATACTGACACTTTTCTGAGATACTAATGGTGCTGCCCAACTTGTGTTCAGAGTCTCAAGCTGTCTGTGTGTAATATGAGACGCAAGCCACAAACTGACACTCTATATTTAAAGCAACAATGCATTTCTGCTCCTGGAAATTCAGAAATGTGGGCTTAAGGACAAGCAAATTAGTTCCTTAGCAAGAGATGGTACAGGCGGGCAAATCCTCTGCTGGCATAACTCTGCATATTTCGGTAAATTTGAAAAGAGAGAATTTGGCCCAAGCATTCAAGTGAGCACAGAGGTTTAGCTGCAGCATGGTAGCGTTCATTTTGGGACAGTATTAAAAAGAAAGCTGAGGGTAAGGGAGTGGATTCTGATTTTATAAGCTGGGAAAAGTCAATGGGAAAACTCTGAGCTTTCAGTGCTGCAATAGCAGCTCCATATCTCTTTTATGGCTTTAGTATAATCTTTCCTGCTTAATTCAAGACAGTAGTTTTGTATTATTTTTAATAAACAAACCGCCAATAGCAGAATTGTTTATCGTACCGTGGTATCAGTAATGAAGGCAGAAAGTATAGACGGGATTGCTGGGAGCTGCTTGCCATTCAGGGTTTGATCCAGAGATTTCTGTAAGACTATTTGGTCTGTATGGATGTTGACACTGACGATGTTTCCCAAGCTCTGAATGAGGCAGGCTGATCCAGCAGAAATGACACAGTGAGCAGCATCTCTGGAATCCCAACCAGCAATTTCTATTTAGCCTTTAGTCCTTTTTGCAAGTTCTAACCAACAAGAAAGGTTAGATGCTAGCTTTATATTAAATTTTATTCCATTTTATTCAGCAGTTTGAAATATTCTAGCTTGTTTTCTATTATTTCTATTACAGCTTGGTTTTTATTATTGATAGGAAAGAAACACGCAGGCTAATTCAGGATTCTGCCAGTTTGGTTTTGGAAAAGCTTGAGTAAATTACTACTGTTTGTGCTCTCCAAGCACACGCAGGAGGGTGGTCGTGACTCACTGAGGTGCGCTTTGCTCATTGTGCAGTATCAACAAGTGTCCAGACCCAATCTTGTATCTTTAGTGACTGGCTTGGCCAGGTGACAAGTCCAGGACCAGCTCTACAGTCCTGAATACATCATGAATCACTTCTCTGACAGACCCAGGTTGTCAGAGGACCCCACAGAAGGCCCTAGGGTGGATCTGAATGAGGAATTAGTATCCCATGAGGCCTTTTGTCTATTCAAAATGAGAAAAGGCTGATGCATCAGGTTCTCTTGTTTTTTCCAAAATCTAGGCAGGAATTCTCAGCTTGAATCATTTTAAGATCATATGATTGCCAGTGAAAATAAATGGCTTGCAATCTAGCTAGAAGAAGCATTCTGACTGAAAAATAGTGACTATCCTTTATTTGGCCTCATAATTTCATTTACTGATTCAGAGTGGATGTTCCTGTATTTTGTTTCAGTCTGTCTATCTCTGTTTTTTTTTTAGTTCCATGGATCAAATTTATAGATTAAGAACAAAATTAAATTAGAGGGAAGTTTGATAGTACTATATTCATGTATAATGCAGGTTTGGTGCATTTTCTTTTATAACGGTTGAGGTTTTGTGGGTAGGTCTTGGGGAAAAGGGTCTTATTTCTTAGTAAATTCTAGTAATTTTTCCAAGAAACAAGATATTGAAAGATCAGTGTATTGACAGGCATTGCACAGCATGGACAGCAGATATTTGCCAGAGAGGCAGAGTAATTGGGAAAACAAATTTGCTTCCTAACCATAGTGAAAATCTTTGAAATGGGTGTAAAAATGCATAAAGAATCAGCAAAAACCTTTGACTATGTGGAACATATTAATTCTTTGCTAAGTACCTGCAGGTGAGACCACAGAGCAGCTACCTACTGATGTAAACTGAACAGTGCTAAGTTACCTAATTGCTTATGTTCTTTGCTTATCTCCTTGTATTCACTCATGGCTGATAAGGAATTTTTATTCATTCTATAAATTAAGTATGATCCTGGCAATCCAAGTGGGAGCAGACTACTATTGCAGATTTAAAATATTCAACTCTGTGAACCCTGCAAATGTATTCTGCCTCTACACGGTGATGCCAGACCATCTAAACGCAGACACTTCCAATGCCCGACTCAGATATCCCATAGCTCTGGCTGGTCTCTGTATACTCAACAGAGAGGCGAGGGAGACAATAATTCAGGCTGCTGATGTTAGGCATTGTGTGTACATTTACTCCATTGTTCATTGTTAATGAGCATTTGTGTGTAGCTGGAATGAAATGTAATACTTAAGTAAGGAAGTCTGCTACCAAAGCCAAAAAATGGAGCTGGGCTTCAATTTTGTTGGCGGGATTCAATGCAATATTGTACTGTGAGTATAACTCCAGTTTCTTTTTCCTTCTTCTGATATATAAGGGATCTAGCCTGACAGCAGGAACGTAAATTTCCTGATTTTTAAATGCATAATTTTTAAATGTATTTGCTTCCTCTCACCTCTGCTCGGATGTACAGGCAGTAGCTGCCTGACTTACTACAAAATCTGAGGCATTCCACAGGTTTGGCAATCTGTTCAGACTGCTGCTTTTGCACTCTTCCTTTTAGACTGCAGTGACCCAGTTCCGAGGCAATGGGCCAGCTCAAATGAGGTGAAGGACTCACGCAAACAAACGTCACCGGGTCAAAGGTTCAATCTGGGGAGGCAGTGATCTATGCAAAGCCATCTTTGGGGGTCAGAGCTGTTCACCAGCTTGGAGAAGGTTCTCTACACCTTACAGGATTTAATCTTTACTCAGCATGCTGAGAGTGTTTTATTTGGGGCCTCTTATATTCCAATTGCCAGCTGTCAAAGGAATTAGTGGTTAAGGAGAGCAGTTTTTTCCTCATCACCTACCAGCAGATAAGTCTTCCTTCTGGGTGGGTAGGGCAGCGGTGCGGTCTGTGCCATGCAGAAAATTGGCCCAAAAGGAACCCAGAAGGCAAGACTGGACTTCAGGCCATGCCCCAGCTGCAGCGAGAGGAAGATGGTCCGGAACAGAGTGAAACGAGGCAAGCTTTGTGAGCTGTATGCTTTCCATTTGCACTGCCAGCTGTATGTCAGCAGTAGCAAGCCCTGCCCTGCTCAGAGGAAGCAGACTCTGGTGCTGCCTCTGTCCTGCGAGCAGGACATCTCGGCTCCATTGTGCCCAGCTTCTCCACCTGCCGCAATGACAGCTAGGGCTTCTGGTAAAAAGAGTCAAGTACGTGCAGGCTGTCCCGTCCAGAGAGGCTGAGAGCTTGGCAAGGTGGCCCCTGATAAAGACAAAGTGACTTAACAGCTGTGAATGGCGAGTCTGGTTCTGATACAGCCTTGCCCTACCTAACTCATTACGATATATATTTTGGGGCTGCAAACTGGTCCTTTAAATGTTCCTGGAGCAATACCACTACCTTTCACACAGGGCCTCTGAAAAGCCACAAATGATCCCTGTAGACTTTTAATCACGTTATTCACTGCCTTGGCAATAGATTTTATTTCATTGCCCTTAATCAACAGAACTGCTTGTCTGTGACAGTAACTAATAAACAAAAATGGAGGCTATTGATTATGAAAATTTTGGTCTTCACTGGTAAACCTGTAAGCATTTATAAGCAAAGAAACCTACAGATTATAATAACTTCCCATTTTTAATGCAGAAGCCTCAAAATGTGTCCCACAAGCATTTATGTAAATTGAATGCCTCTGCTTGTGTATTTGTCTCCCATCACTGTGCACATGAATTGGAAAATTTAGCTTTATACCCCAGGGCTCTCTCAGACACCTTCATTGCCTGAGATGTTGATGTGAAAGTCCGTAAATGAAGACTCAGAATGCACCTGAAATTTCAGTAATTAACAGCAGAAATATTGGCAAACGTCTCAGCTGGAGGGAATGGGAGGGATGTCCACCCAAATAGGAGTCTGCTTTTTTGAAATACACAGTTCTCAGCATTTCTGAGCACTGTTTTTCACCAAAAAAAAAAAAAAGGAAAGAAAAGAAAAGAAGAAAAAGCCAGTTATTTACACGGTAGATGTTAAAGATTCAGGTTATGGCTGGTTACATGCTTAAGTCTTTTAGTATTACAGAATTATGCAGTATCTGCATCTCATTGCTAATAACGCTGCACCTTTCTTTCTAGGCTCTTGTGGAATATATCCCATATCCATCACTGTTCAAATGACTGAGTCCAATCAGCAAAGCCTTTTGTAAAACAGGCTTTCGGGACTGCATTCTCTAATGAAAGTCTGTTTGTGTGTCTACCCTGTGGAGTGCCTGTCTCTATTGTTGGGGAGGGATTAGTATTCCTATAGCATAGAGAAAATCAAGCCAACAGAGGGATCTGATTGTGCTAGGTGCTGTACAGACACCCTTTCTTCAAAAGGCCAGTAGACTACATAGAGAGGACAAATTACAGGTAGCAGAGAAATGACTGCTTTCCAGGGGCACTGCTGGAGAGGCAGCTTTTGGCTATGGAAAGGCATTTATAGCAGCCAGGAGGCAGGAATTAGTATTGATTCCAATAGATCCGCTGGGGCAACAGCTCTTTGCTTCCCACTCTAATTTTGTAATACATGCTTGGGAAAAAAATATATCTCAGAAGTCATTTGGCAGCTGGCCTGTTTGTTTCCCACAGAAGGATCAGAAAACTTTTAAACACAGTTTTTGGCACTAGTAGGATCTTTGTTGACAGGGTTTTTTTTTTGCTTCACATCCAAGTTGTGACAGGAAATGCATGAAAAATTGGGGGACACCTAGATGCCGCAGTGACAAGAATACATGAACACTTTAGCTGGGCAAGTATTTGGACAGCAGAGACTGTGCTCTACTTACTTCTAAAAGACTTACGTTCCTAAGTCAAATGGATTTGACAGTGTTACCCCACTAATGAGTTGATAAAAAATTCACCACCTGCTAAGCATTCTGAAAAACTACTTGGCAAATGAAGAAAAGTGGCACTTGGAGAAATCAGGTTTGGTTTGCCAACGATTTATGAACACAAATGGAGAAAAGGACTGTCTTCTCTGGATAATTTATTTGTAACCCATAACTCAACTACATCAAGTAACAGTACAGCAACAAGCATGCAGGTCATAATTTGTAGCTGAAATAAGATCTGTACTCTGTTTCTCCAAGAGTCAGCATGATCTAATTCACTCCCAATTCCTATCTCTCCAATGTTAGCATGGAAATCAAATGCACTGTCTGTGCTATGCTGCTCCGTTATTGCAGATGTACCCTGCACGTGTAGTTTCACCAATGAGACATCTGGCTAAGTGATTTTTCTCTTAATTAATCTTCTCATCTGCAAAGGAGGCTAGTTTCTCGTATCTTCTTCTCTTCTGACATATGTTTCACCACAGGATTCTTCCTGATGAAGCAGAAAACTTCACTTAAAATCTCAACGGGTTAAACTTGTTCTGCTGCACTGAAGTTTTAAAGTTATTTTTTTTCCTTCCCTCTCCCTCTCTTTTTCATCTCAGGAAAAAAAAATAAATTCCGTTATTTCATGAGGGTCTACCTCTTTCTTCTTCAGATAAGCCCTGAAATGGAGTTAAGCTTTTTATCAGCAAGTTGCAGGGGGGCTTTTAAACACACCCTGAGACAGCTCCATGTTATCATGAGTGATAAATGCCTATTTTACTGCGGACGGCATGTTTAAAATGTCTACTTTTATGAGACGGTCTACATTATAAAGAGCATGTGTGACAAGGTCACTGCAATGCAGAATCAGACATCAAGTCTTTACATATATGTGGGTGTTTAGATTTGCAGAGACTATTTTAGTAATATCAAACCTAGAAAATGGATTTGAATTCTTTATATATGTACATATATACACACACAGTGTATGTATACGTTCCATACTGTATATCTATATGCATACATATAAACAAACATATATATATATATGTATACACACATTTCACTATTTATATGGCTTTTCACTAGTCAGACTTCTGGGTATGGAGAATTTTATTTCCCTGATCACATCTCTATTCACAGACCAACACCCACAAGCTCATGTTTCCGTTTTTATATGATATATGCCTTTGAAAGCAGCAGAAAAAGTTAGTAGATTTTTGAAGACTTTGCAGAAGCATAAACTTGGTAACAAGAAAGAAAGCAAGAAGATATATAAATATATAAGAAGTTGGAAAATATTATCAAATATCTTCTTTATATGCTATAGTAAAACATCGGCGAAGCAGCCTTATGGAAACTATCCCTTGCAGATGCCAGATTCAGGTGTGTCTCTCTAGACTGTATATATGTCAGAGCCTAGCAGCTCACAATGGTATAGACACTGAATCACTCCATGTTTTGAATTTAGGCATCATAGTATTTACCTGAATCCATCTTGGAGACTATTACAGGACCCATGTCTGCATAAGCAAAGATCCAGAGAAAAGCAATGATGATGACTTAAGAAACAAGCTGAAAGTAAATGTTCCTTATGGATCAAGCTTTTTAAAAGGGGAGAACCCAGATTAGGAAAGGCCAAGCCTGAGCTCTTCTTCAGGCAGTGAATGGTGCAAATTTAAACCTCAAGCAGGCAGATTTGGTCAGTGTTGAGTTCCCTTAACAGCTCATCTGTGCTGGGAGAATTCAGTAGTTGCATCTTCAGGAAAATGCTCTAGAAAAACTGATCATTTCAGTATATTCATGCTGAAATAAAAATTATGCTGAAATAAAAATTATTCTTTAAAGAATAACTACCCTGCTTTGGGGACAGGACACTTATTCGAGAATCAATTCAAACATATTCTGTAATTCTGTGTCTACCTCAAACAGTTATGGGAAAATGAATTTATACTAGGTTAGTTTTCACAGAATTGTTACTCCAGGTTAACTTGATCCTTTCGTGCGGCAAATTTTGTTCTCTGTACAGAAGAAAAATAAGATTGCTTTCTTTGAAAAAGCATTCTTAGTAAGACAAAAGCAAGATGCTTCTCATCTGCTAATTGGATATTTCAAACATTTCAGTCACTTAAGAAGGGATAAAAAAGCAGTTCCTGATGACCAACTTTAGCTAAACCAGATAATCCTTAGGTAAAACAAAATAGGCCACAAATCACTTAAACACAGGTGATGAAAGAGTTAGATGTATGATTGAGTAGAGAGAAAAAATATTTCTAGTGGATTGTGAAGAGTTACTATAAAAAATGTGATCATCCAAGAATTCAGAAAACTTGCGCACGTTTTCAAAAATTCTGAAGTATATTTAAAATCACAGTCTGGATTTTTATTTTATTTCTATCTTCTGGGATTTATATGGGTATATTGTTGAATTCTGGTTTTAAGGTTTTCTTACCATGTATTAGGGCTAGAAATTTACCAATTTAATATGAAATTGCATTTTCAGTAGAGTCTGTCATCACCTGAGGCTTTAATAACCAGCACTCATGAGCTAGCAGAGGTTGTTCTTCTAACTATTGATGGTTCATTCAAGTGTCGTGAGCACAGTCCTTGTACTATCTAATCCAGAAAATTAAATTCTTGATGTATCCGTAATGCAAGGTTGCTCTTAGAGAGCAGACCGGTCTCTGTCATTACCTATCTCTCACACCCGATCTCTGACGTTGTCTAGTTCAGACATCCTCTGCACCTCCTAATCATTCATGCCTGTCCCTTTCTCAGCCCACAGGTAAGTGCTTTTATCTCAACATAGGAGAGACACACAGGTCGCAGTTGCTAAATGCCATTTCCTCCCTCTTTCAAGGGCCTTCCACAGTTCTCGCAGTGGAAAGGAAGAAAAGCATAGGCAAGGAAGACATAAATCTTCCCTCGTCATCCTCTGGGCTGAGGCTTTGTTTCCTTTGGGAGTCGTCCCCTCTTCCATCTTCCTCCCTCTTCTCCGTTGGTTTCTCTTTGCTCTCTCATCTTCACAACTTGCTATGAAGCAACACCTCCCTATCCAGATCTTTCCTGTCATCACATAGGAATTTTTATTTACAACCTGGGACATGCTTTTTACGTCCTGGATCACATGATTGGGAGAGTTTATTATTGTCTGTGTCTTTTGAATTTACATAATTATGTCAGTGGACTTTGATTTTTAGAGTCTGTTATGTAGAAATCCAATTTGCCCTTCACTGAGCTCATTGGGACTTTTTTATTTTAAAGAAGCCTATACTGCTAGTAACTAATGGCAATTAAGCCTTTGGTGGAAAAAGGGGGATATACACAGGATTAGGCTGCATCTATACAGAAGAACCTGCATAAGGTGTTGAGCAGAGCAGACCAGGAAACAAAGCTGCCGTTGAGAGCCATGCTTCCGTTTCAGCTTCCCCTTTGGTTTTGGAAAGGGGAAGTCATGGTTTTGTCATTCTTTTTCAAAACTACTCAGTGTGCTCTGCATACCCTGCTGCTTTTCCTATTACTTATCCTATCCCTGCTCCAGACATGAAGAAGAGTGGAGTAAATGGCTTCTCACATCAGCATGACCAATGAGAACAGCATCAAGTCAAGAAGGAGACGGGGGCTTTGTAGGTCCTTCTTGTGCAGGCTATGACCACCTAATGGAAAGGGACCAACTCTTGCAAAATATTGTTGATTGCCTTTGACACTTTCCCAGCTGCCACTGAGAGATGTCTTATTCTCCATATGCAGAGATGAAGTAACGGTTAGTGTCAGGACCTTTGATTATTCTTAAAAAACACGAAAAATCAGCTTCTATCTCACCTTTTGTAGAACTGGATGAATCTGATCCCTCCAAACACCTCTCCAATGCTACTTACTTGCTCACACATCTCACCATATCTCCCCAGTTTATGCTCCCTCCTTCTCAAGTTAACCATCCCACACCTCTACCCAAGAACCCAGCTCTCATTTCTACTTACTTGCTGTACATGGGACAATTTGAGATTACTACAAGTTCAAGCCATTACCACAAAGGCAGTGATGCATGGTGACTTCCCATGGCAAGAGATGGAAATGATGGTATTGTACAGCCCCGGAAAGAAGCTGATTTGCTCATAGCCTGGATTAGCCAAGTCTTTTCTCTGTTTCCACTTCTCCAGTCAATGTCTCCTTCCTACTCACGATTAATAGCAAGCTCTTTACCTTCTTTCCTGTCACATCCTTCCCATTCGTTCTTACCAAAATACAGTCTTCTCCATTGCATAAATGTATCCTTTTGCTTTGTTTAGTCTGCAGACTCCTTGGGACAGAAATCATCTCTCCTTCCATCTCCTTTCTAAACAAAATTCACCAAACAGTTATTTGCCACTTCAGTGCTCATGATAAGGGGCACTGACCACATCCGTCCTCCCAGGTTAGCTCATCAAGTTGCTCATTCTGAAGAGAGGTTTAGGCTTCCTGAAGCATAAAGATAAAATGCAAAAAACCAGCCCTAGGTATGACATCAACTGGCAAAGCATATAAAGTTGGAAAGAGTTTAGGGTTTTCTCCTTGAAAATATTTTTCCCCTGAACATATTTATTTGTTCTCTCTGAGATAGTCAGACTGTGGAGATCAAAGCAAGCTGGAAACCCAGCAGTGTTTTTAAGTGCATTGGAGGTAGCCTGTTTCAAAGATACATGCCTGAGCATTTAAGCACCATGGAAGAAATGAAGAAGCAGGTGGTAACACATGTAAACATGATTTTTCTAATCTTCATGTTTTTCAACTTGTCAAAGTCTAACTCTGTGACACAACGTTTGACAAAGAGCAAAAATAAAGGATGCTGTGTGTGCATGCAGACACATAGGAGAGCATAAAACCCAAGGACACCAGCTAGCTTTGGGTTTTCTCTTTCAGCCACATTTCTATCTTGTAAGTAATTTACAGCAATAAGGATGTGGATTTACTAGACTCATGTGGAACCTGGCAAATCCGGGCATGAAGTGAGTGCTTCTTGAGACATCTAAATACAGAAATGTAGTTCGCTGCTGCACATTTTTTCGCCAAGGTAGAGTATAAAATGCCATCCTCTACAGACTAGTGGCATTTTGTAAACATCTGTGTATTGTGAATAGAGATAACCAGTCTTTAATGTTCCTCGCTTAGCAACTAAAGCATTGTGGAAATATTTTCAGGTGGTTTCGGAGAGTCAAAGTGAGATAAAATGAGACTATTTTTCTTTTTATTACTCCCAAAGAAATGAGAACATAATAACAAGAGGTGTCCACCAGATCTGCCCCCTTTCCTACTAACTTTTGGTGCGTGTTTTCTGATCAGCTGTAGCTGCAAACAGAAAGCGTCGTCAGCTGAGGTCCTGGCATGTAAACAAATAGTTGACCATTACTGTCTCCTTCATATTTCTGCAGAGCTTCTCAGGAAATGCCTTACTCGCTGCAAGTTATCATTGTGTTGCCAAAGTCAGTGGTGTTAAAATACTTTTGCCTTGGAATTTGAGATTGCTCGTATTGATTTAATTGTACTTTGGGTCAGCATTTGCTGATTTCATATCTTTACTTTTTAATATTACTCTGCTTCAAATGCCTTAATTTAGCTCATGGCAGCCTCATCTACTATCACGACAGATTTTAATGAAGGCAAAGTGATTTATCAGTGGTAACTAGAGCTCTTATAGGAACCACTACTGAAGGCAGGGGTAGTTGGGAGCAAATAAAGATAAACCGATCCTGTACGCTCCCCAAAAAGAATACTTCCTGCTGATTCAAGGTTCTTGCACATTAACGTCTATGACTCCTGAGTCATTCTCCCTGTGGATTAATGATCCATAAGGCACTCCTTGTACTAAGGAAGAGTAAATCACCCCTCCCTCATTTGACAGGTAGGAATGCAACCGCGTTTGTCTAAACTTTGCTGTTGATCCTTGGTGAAAGATTTCCCCTTCTGGAATCCATTAAAATCTGTGAATCTCAAAGACTCTTCCTCCTCCCACGTTCTGTGTGACATGCTTAATCTCTGCATCCTGGGGACATAACTGTGACCTGGAAACAGAGCATGAGCCAAGCCCTTCTCCTCTTGGGGTACTTCCTCTGATTTCCTTCGCTTGCGATGAATGAAACCTTTCATTTCAACAGCGCCTGACTTGTGTCAGAAGGTTCATGACTGACCAGAGCAGCAATGGGGGGCAGAGATGGAATAAATTGTTTAAAATGTGTCATTGCTAAATAACAAAGGATCAACTTTAAACGCGGGGAGAAAGCAAGAGGAGGTATGACTGCATAACACAGTTTTTAAGGTAAAATGCAACCTGGAACTTTTCCCCCTACTCCTCTCCATGACCTGCATTTCCTTTAAGGAAAAGGTCATGCCTTCTCTCCCGGGCTGCTACAAGCCTTCCCCAGGCAGGAAGTGTATCCTGTGTCCTGTTTTCTCCAGAGACCGGTAGCAGAGCAGATGGGAGCATGACTTCCACGTCGCTGCTTCCAGTGTGCTGTTTTTAAATGCCCTGAGTACCAAATCACTGGGTAAATCTCGCTCCCTTTCAAGGGTGGTACAGCCCAGCCCCAGGACCTTGCAAAGTCTGGCAGCTGCTAGAGGTGGCGAGAGAATGAAATAGAAGCTCCTCCCTTTGGAGGTCTGAGTGCCTATTTTTCTCAGATATGAAATTGCAGCAGTCACTAGGAGGAGGGGAGCACATGTCCTGTAATTAAACTCTGAGACTGTGATTCATTCCAGAGGAGAGGGGTGTATTTTCCTCACTGAAAGAGGAAAATAGGCTTGGAAACTGAAAGATCTAGCACATGCCGTTTTCCACCTAAGTGATTTCCTTCACAGCTCACACCTGAAAAGAGGCTCTCAAGCTCTAAGGGATGTGACGTCCTGGTCGTGCCCTGCTGCCAGCTGCACACAGCAAGGTCCAGGAGTTCTGCGTGGCTGAGGGAAGTCTGCAGGGGAGATAGATAATGATAAATGTGAGTGTCCAGCTTAGCAATTGACTTTGCCACTGTTTGGCACATTAAGGTAACAGCTTGCTGGCTGTGCATCCATATCCCTAAGAGCATACTTCTCCCCCATGCTGAACATAATCCCAGGTGAGGGGAGATGTAGCAAGAAATGCAAAATCAGTCCTTTGACAGGCTCAAAGCCACAGCACTCCATCTGTCACTGAGGGCTGTATCGTCCCTGCAGACCCCCAGAGCACATATATCTGTCCTTCCCATTCCCCATCCTTGCTGGGATATTTCCAATCCATATTCTAGCTAATGGGATTTGGCACCGATTTTTCCCATCCTTTGTTTCACTGCCGTTGCACAATGAAGCCATGTTGTGGCATTACCAGAGCTACCTGTGTGCTTCCCTTGGCTTTCACTAGTTGGCTGTTAGGTCACATCATTATTAGGAAAATTAGAATTTCTTGCCCAGGAATGTTGCCACCTCTTCCCATATGCTACATGCTCCATGTCAAGTGATTGCCAGGATAGTTTTGATCCTGATGGTGCTGAGTGTTCTTGCCTAACTAGGATTGAAACACTTTTTTACCTCTGCCCAGGAAAGTGCTATAGTGAGCATGGAGCTGATGGTCCATCATCCCTTTTAGAGCCGGTAGCAAATGCCTAGTGGAGAGTTAAAGCACAGGGCAACAATCTAGGGGTCTGAGGCATGGGAAATTCTTGATACGGAGTTAGTATTTCAGTGTTTAAAGGGTTGCCTTGGGGTATAAAAGCATTTTGCATTTACAAGAGTTTCTCATATGAAATACTTTAACCTCCTGCTCACATCCAGACTCAGCGCTTGGCAGGACTGAGCCTTACCTCCCCCTCTCTTCCCTCTACTTGAATGAGCTCTTTTAACTTCTAATTGAAGGAATTCGACCTTGGGAGCTCAGCATTACTGAAGGCACAGCTCAGTGTCAGGGAGCAAGGCACTCCTCTGCCTTGTTCCTCGAGGTAACCACAGTGCCTCCAGGAGCCATGCAGAAATGCATGTGGCCGTGACTGTATCCTTTTGTCCTCTAACAGCCAGCTGTGCAGCAGGAGCTGGCCCCAGCAACAATAAAGGCTGTTGCCTGAAGCTATCCATGCAACTCAGCACAGCACAAGAGTGCCCTCGTGCCTAGCCCTTGCCTGGGAATGCAAGGGGGATAAGGAAAGTCTCTGCTGCTCTTTCTTCCCTCCTCAAGCTGAGCTCCTTCTTGTCAGACAAAAATGTTCAGTGGAAAGCTTTAAGGAAGTAAGCCAGACTGCTGTGTATGTATGTCCCTTCTGTACAAGGCTTGTGCATATCCTAGGGAACACTTCTTGCTGACTGTCTTCCAAAGAGACTCCCAAGAGCAAAGAAGCTAGAAAGACAAGCTGTAGAGCTTCTGCCTGTGTGTTTAACTCTCATGGGAGTGGCAGGGGCACAGGGAAATGCTACCATGTCTCATCAGAGTAGTTTAGTGGATTGAGAAACACGGCATTCAGGTCTTGTGGAAGAAGGAATTAAATTTGACAGACAGGGCCTGTGAAAGTGTGGGCTGTTTTATCCACTTCTTTCAGTTTTCATATTCATCTATGCAGATGGAACCAAAAAATGCAAAAGGGATGTGGAGTTTACTCCTCTCTAACTTGTAACAGATACATACTTGTGTCCAAGCCTTGCCCTGACATGAAGTACAGCACAGCTGCCCCTGAAATAAACTGCAGCTCACACATATCTCAGGGTGGGACTTGGCTCTTAAACAAAGTTTAATGGGAGTCT
This sequence comes from Steatornis caripensis, assembly GCA_013398225.1. Taxonomy (NCBI): domain Eukaryota; kingdom Metazoa; phylum Chordata; class Aves; order Caprimulgiformes; family Steatornithidae; genus Steatornis; species Steatornis caripensis. The sequence continues at coordinate 185,456 of VZSC01011481.1, forward strand.
GCTCTGGCTAAACTCTACTTATGACTTCATATTTTCCAGGACTGTGCTAGTGCTATTCGTTTGTTCCTTTTTTTTTTTTTTCATTCTCTTTATAACTAATAAGTGTTACAGTGTGATAACTTGACCTTATGATACTGTTCCAAAGCAGACTTCTTTGGAGGCAATGGTAAATAGTTTGAGTATGTTATGAAAGAAATTTACAGGGTCTCTCGTGACTGCTTGAGAAGGCAGATTTTTGCAGCCTGTTATGTGGCGTCAACTGATGAATTAAACTGGGAAATTAGGAAACAGAGAGGATGGACAGATGTATATGGTGATGTTGACAATGAATCCTTGGTTCTAGCATGTATCTAATATTTGTAAAATAGAGCTTTTAAAAGCTTTCACCATTGGCCCAACTGAGCAGTTGGAATGCATGGGAGACCTGCCACCAACTTCAAACGGAGCAGAAGCAGGTTAACAGAGAGAGCTTTTGCAAATCCCGCCTTGTATGTACACCACTTGGTATTTCACTTTGTGTGTTGGAACAGTGCCCTGCTTTGATACGAGTGTAAACAGGACAGCAGGGACTGCTGCTGCTGCTCGGCTGCAGAGTGCGGTTGCTGCTGGTGCAGCTGGGGAAGAGCAGTATCCCTCCAGGCAGGGAGGGAGGTACAGAGCAACAGCGCTGCCCTAGGGTCCCTATTTTGACAGCTGATAGAGGGCCCTTACCTCTTAGTGCATTCCAATATATTCTTAGACAGGGAATACCAAGCTCAACTTTTTCCATCGCTCTTTAGAGCCGCTATATTTCAAAGGGGTTATTTGGCTGTGAAAATCTGGAGCTTTCTGTTCTGTTCAGACCAATCTAGCAAGGAAATCTCAGCTTTATCAAGCTGATTTTCTCCTCATGCTTCTCTTTCGGGGGACCTGTTTTTTTCTGAGTGCAGATTTATAATGCATTTCACCCACCCAAAATAGTGTTCCTGCTTTTTGCCCACTCTGTCTGCACCAAGCAAACCCCTCCTTGTTAACAGATCAACGGACAGTCAGACCATGTTGTTACTTCGATCAGTTCACCAATAAATAAATATCACCCACCTCCTTCCTTTTGGTAGGCTGTTTTTTCTGCTGGATAAGCTTGAAAGGAAAAGGGTTAAGAACAAGAATGCCCTTTTCTGCTGAAATGTAGCAGCCAGCTCAAATCACAACCATTCATTCTCAGCTTTCTTCTGTGTATATTTCATACATTTAGGAAAGGAACACCCAAAGGCTTTACAGTAAGTCAAAGTATGCTGATCAGAGAAGTGCCATAGCAAGCATTTGTTGCTATTGAAAAGTACTAGACCATATTTCTTTGCTTAATGACACACATTAATCCTCCATTGAAATTACCATGGTTGTCCAAGCTGAATCTGGCTTTAAAGGTTTTAAATATAGTCCAAACTATAAAAATGTAGCATAGTAGCCAAAAAATGAACTGAAAAAAATCTCAGCAATGTCCTTTTGGTTTTTCCTTTGCTGTTTAAACCACTGAGGACATCGTCTACAAGCTTTGAAAAGGTTGCAAAAAATGGCATTTTTTAAATCGGTGACCAAAATATGAATATTATCCAAGTACCCACTGATACTTCTGGTTTCAGTCCAGTTTCCTGATGAAATGATTCTTATGTGTTTCTGCTGTCTATCTGTCTGCGTAATTATCTGTTCATCCATCTGTCACTTCCCATCAAGAACATTTGGATCCACTGACCAGTTTCAACCAGATTTGAAAGAGAAGCAGAAGCCTCAGAAATTATCATTCTCCAAGTTGTATGAAAGTCAACATTTGTCTACAGAGCCATTCAAGTGAGCAGTAACACAAAAATTACTTCTTATTAGAAGACTAAAATAAATGGAGTTATTTTCTAGTTAGGAATGTAATACCATCAAATTTTGGCATGATAAGGTTGCTTGCATAAACATGACTGCAACTTCGCAAGAAAAACCAGAGTGTAAGATACTATTTAAGCACCTGTAGGAGATCTGGCCCTTCTGACCAGTGCCCATTGAAAGCTCTGCTTTCCTTTGGAAAGGAATGGTTGAGCAATGCTAACAGTAATGGTTGGGATTTGTTTTCCCTCATTATAGACTCCAGAAAGCTAGACTTCTAATCTATGCTAGTCTTTTAGATTTGCTGCTTGGTTGATGGGAAGAGAAATTCCCACTCTGTCCCCCAGGATTCATCACACCTCTGTTGAAGCTGAAAGGATCTCATTGCAAGAAGACTTGCTAGAATAGAATAGAATAGAATAGAATAGAATAGAATAGAATAGAATAGTTCCAGTTGGAAGGGACCTACAATGATCATCTAGTCAAACTGCCAACTTGTGTCCTCTGTGCAGCACCTGTGGAGACAGTTTAGATCACACTCCTTTCCAGTAGTCAAACATCTCACTAGACTGGTTACTAGCTCTCCACCTGCATGGTGCTTACCATTCACGATTCATTAGGGGAGAGGAACATTAGACATGAGTTGTTAATGAATCTTACAACAATGTAAGTCCCGCATTGAAAAACATTCAGTATATGGATTCAATTAAGGTTTTTTCATGCTCAGCTCTGTTAATGTGTTCAATATGCTATTTGTCAAATAGTGCCAGACAACTGTCCAAAAATAATACACAAGTGAGACTTTTTTCTTTTTTCCCCCTCTTTTTAACAATTCTTGCACAATCTGTCTAGAATTGCTCAGATGAATGATAGATGGTAAAGAACTTTTGCTAAAATTGCTCAACTCCATTCAGACAACTTGGACTGATATGTAAATGCTTTTCAGATGATAAAATGAGCTTTGTCTTTTTAAATGGAGCAGATATGCAAAAGAAATCTGCATATTCAGTGCAGAATCCTTGGAAAATGAGAAATGTTGTTGCCCCGAGCTATTATTTGCCTTGCAAGTTTCTAAGGTGTTTCAATATGTTTTATTTTCTTTGTTTAATATGCCCAATATTTAAAGTATGTGGAAGATAGTTTCCACTACAGATATCTCCAGTAATAATATTAACCTCATCTGTGCTCCAGGAAAGATCTCCATGTCCCTAGAGAGCATATGCTAAACACCCTGACATTTCCACTTGCAATGCTTAGACAGTGCCTTAGGCAAGCACTGGTGTACGAGCTAGATGTAGCTGAATACAAGTCATATCAAATAAGCTAGGGGATGGAGCACAGAATGCTCCTGTTTGCAAGAATTATCACCTATCGGATTGCTTTGCTACAAAATATTGGTGGTTGGAATAAGGCATAAAGGAAGAAACCTGCCCATGTTGGGAGAGCAATTATACTTTTCTAAGGATAGTAGCCTGGCACTACATTTTTTGAATTGTCAGAATAATATTTTTGTCCATAACTGCAGGTTTTCACCAGGTTCTGCGTGATTTCTAGATGACATCACCTGTAATTTGATCATATCACCTGTAATTTAAGCACAAGGTCAAGTTCTTTCATCTCAAAATGAGAAACAGACATTTATCATCAGCCTTAACAGAATAATGGCCATGTTTCTTTCCTTGCATGTCAGTGTTCATTAAAACAGGTTTTCTGCCAGCAACGGAACCAGTGAAACACTGTTAATTTTGGATTTATGTCTCTGTGTCATAAATTCCACACCCAGAATACACTGGCTCCCTCCCACAGCATCTCCCCACGGGGAGGGGAAGCACCTTGCTGCAGCTCCTCCAGATCTATGTGCATGAAGACTGGAAAGCATGTGGTGACCAGAGAACTGGCTGCTGCTAAAAAGAGCTTAAAATTGCTGAGTCCTCGCTACCTTTCCTTCACTACTGGACTACTCTAGTCTACCTTTTCTCTCCAGCCTGCAGTTTTCATGAAAATTGAGGCAAAGTGCTTATCTTTGCCTCTTCTTCCTTTAAAAACAGATGGAGTTGAATAATGAAGTCAAAACTTGCAAAGTTTACAAGGACAGTCAAGCACACAGCAGGAACATGAAAATCAGTGCAAAAATGCTGCTGAATGTATTCGATGGAAATATTTCAAATACTAACAAACAGTTCAGTCTGTCTTAGTTAGGGGGACTAATTTTAACTATTGTTTGTCCTGAACAGTGCCACATCCCTAAAAAGGATATGTTTCAAATGTAAACTAAAACCTAATCTTAAGAAGTTATTAAGGTCATAAAATCATGCACAGCAACATTAAGAAGCACAGACATCATCTTATCTTCTGATGACGCGGTGAAAAGGCCTGAGTCAGGATTGAGGCTAGTAGATCTGTTAGGTACAAGTTAAAAGCGCATCTTGGTAAATAATTACAAGCAGTTTAGCAGTTAAATTGTCTTACTGCATCATATAACCATTNCATCATCTTATCTTCTGATGACGTGGTGAAAAGGCCTGAGTCAGGATTGAGGCTAGTAGATCTGTTAGGTACAAGTTAAAAGCGCATCTTGGTAAATAATTACAAGCAGTTTAGCAGTTAAATTGTCTTACTGCATCATATAACCATTTGCGCAAGAGGTTGGGAAGGAATTCTCACGTCCTCCAAGGCCTCTTGGCCTCTGACTTTCCGCTGAGATGTTCTGGCTCAAGTTTTTATGCTTATATTTATAACATGCAAAGTTTAGGTCAGCGAGGTGTGCTTCTTTCGTGCACCGTTTCTCAAGAATTTCAAGTTAAGTATCTGTTACAGGTTGTCAAATGGGCTTTCACTATAGCCATAGTAAGATCCTTTGATTACCTATGATTATTTGCAGCATTTACAATGGTTGATCAATTAAGCCACTGACTCCTTTCCATTCAGCTTTGATCTCAGTGAATAAGCAAATGGCTTTTTTGTTCCCATTTTGATTCAGAAAAAATGACTAGAGCTTGAAATTTTTGGCTTTGGAGGAAAGTCAGGCAGAAATTATTTGGCAGATTTGCTGGATATTTAGTGTTTCTTTCAAAACCTCCTGATTGATTGATTAAAAAGCCCTCAAAAGGAGTACTCTGTTCTGATAAAGAGGGAGGAGGTGGGAGAAGGAGGGACATGTGCAGGGAAATGGCCTGATTGTGGACTGTACCTTATGGATTGATTCATACCCCATTTGTCACTCCTTCAATGAAACAATACCAGGTTAATTTATCTTTCCCAGCAAGATGTTGTATATTTGGAGCTGAGCCAACTTTGACGGTTCTGGAGGAAAAATGTAAATGATGGCCTGGTTACATTAACGTATTTCCATGGAAAAATGAAGAACTTGTTTTGTAGTGATATGACTATAAACATGAGGCAGACAAAACAGGGCACAACTTGCAGCTTGCCACATGCAGCATTTTTTGAAAAAGATTAGATCTTCTTCTGGGTCCACACGCTTCATACACCTGTTGTATGATAATAAGGCAGCATTTGCTCTTCAGACGTCAAGCAGCTTCCCAATAAGAGTACACCAAAAACCGGCCACTATACATGAACAGCAAGACCACCACTGGGTGGTCTTGGTGACTTCCCACATCTCTACAGACAAGATTTCTACAGCACCCTTTTCTGATCTTCACTGAATGCTTGCTAAGGAGCTCCAGTGCCAGAGAGGCAGCTCCTTTCTTTAGCTTCTCCTCTGTGTTTTTTTCTGCCGACCCTGAAACTCCGTCATCATTCCTGATGCTGTAAGCAGCAGACAGATCCATCTAAATTTCTCTCTTAATTTTTTACTATGTACGCACATCTGTGTGAATACATGGGACACATTAAATATGTGTTACCAGAGAGGACATGGGCCTGCAATAAGCTCTCTCTCAAGTACTGTGCTGTATGGGAGCTTTAAGGTTGTAACATTTATAGTACTTCTTAAGAGGATTGCCATTTTAATGCTTTTACTGGATGCACTTAGCTTAATTGCCATCGGAATCGGTGGTTGGTATTCAGCTACTCTCAGCTTAGGAGCTAAAGTACTTTGATGTATGTCTCTAGTAAGTGCAAATAAAAAAAAAATATGTAGTTCAAACTGAAAGGGGAATTTGGTGAGGGTGTCAGTTCTTTTGTAGGAGAAACAGGAAAGTTTGATTTAGCTAAAAAAAATCTGTGAGGTTTTTTTAGATTATGTAACACTTTTTTAAGATTGGGTGGTTTGAAAACACAAATGTCTTCTCTTTTTCAATGTTCTTAAATTTTTTATGTAAAAATATAGACCATCTGTTCGTTTTTAAAAGATTCTTATTATTTTTCACCTAAAATAATTTCTGAATTTCATGAACATTTTCTCCTTGTCCCTCTTATTATTAAGGGGTATCATACGTTTATTTTTTGACAATCTGACTTTTAGTGTGCCTCTCCATCTCTGATTTTCCCCAAGACCCAAATACGGTTCAGCTTCACAGAAGAAGGAGAAACTGTGTGAGTGAAGTCATTAGTTCCTCAAACACTGGAAAACATATTTTCTCTTATTTACTTCATAAAATTCTAGAATAGTACAGAAATATTTTGCTAACACTGTATATCAGAATCAAATGTGAACTGCTAAAATTATATGGCAATCTCAATCTAATGAAACTCATTTGATAATTCCTTTTCTCCTAACTATATTACCAAGTGTGAAAAGTCTTGAACAGACCTTTATTTTAATTGAATGAGACTGGATTTTGTCTTCTCAGAATTAATGACAAAATACTCAGTCGCTAGGACAGCAAGAGGATTGGGCCCAGTGCATTTTAATTTTGTAGATATTTTTAATCTGCATGATTTAACTTATATTTGGAGCACAGTCAGTTTACCCAAAAGTTCATGTGGTTGTTGTTGTATGGCACCATTATTCTGCTTATAATAATTTAATATATAAATGGAAGCCAAATTATTCTGTCGCTTGTCCAGATTGACAGATGAGAAATTGTTCCTTAATTCTGAAAGAACAGCCTTGATATGTTTCATTATCTAATGGGAGCTGCTGATGGCTTTTGCAACAGAATGTGTCAAATTGATGGGTTCAGACTGATGACCCTTCGGGATAAGAGATGCCAGCTCTGGCAGGGCACTGCACATGTACTGGCAAATATTAAAATAGGTAACGACTTTTTTTTTTAATCCAGAAAGGTCTCAGCGTGATACATCTGATACCATAACACAGGCCAGAGAGCAGCTTGAGCAATTAACGTATTTTTAACATGAAGTTTTCAGAAGTTGGTTCAACTCGATTTTACAGATGCAGCTGCAGTGAACCAGTTCTAACTATAGCTTGTAAATTAAATCAGTATGCTAAGGTTAATAGATTAATGATTTTCTCATGAATGCAATGGTTGGCAAGGCACAAACATAAACCAAAGGGCAAGGAGGACATACCACAGTTGCATAAACAATGGAGATGTTAAGACTTCATTAGTTCTTCCATACTAAATGTGTGCTAAGAAAAGTCTTGCACCAGTGGTGACAATAGGGACACATTAAGACCTACTTTTACAGTCGAGAGGAATGATGACTGCAAAAGAGCAGACAAAGAACAAAAAAAAGCCCTATGGAAAGGAACAGTAATAATAAATACATTTTTATACAGATAATATTAAAAACTAAAAAAATGAAAAAATTATAGTAAAGGTTTTTAACAATTGCAAAAGCTGCCTGGTGGACCCTGTATATTGCTCAATACTTTGAGAAGTTTATAAAGTTTTACTGAACCCATTCAAATACCTTACTGTCATCTTCAGTGGAAGCAATTAGATCAGTAATGAGCATTTTTGGAACTCCACCTAAATTCTTTAAATAAAAAGGCAGTCTTCCTTTAAAATTACAAATTTTTAAAAATAAGGCAAAATTAGTATGTATGTTGTGTTAGGTCAATTATACAACCCCAGAACTAGATGCTAATTTACTAGGCTCAATATTACTGAGTAAACTGTGTTTCATTAGTCTCTAAGTATACTTAAAGCTGTCTTTCAAATATATGAAATAACAATCAGAGGCAAACAGAGGCAAAATCATTCTCCGAATTACATTTGTATTTGGCCTGAATCATGAACTGGTGTTACTCAGTTCGAACATCCCCATTTACTGGAAGTGTGCAGATAGTACTAATATTTAAGACAAAGCCATTATACATTTAGTAGTTGAATTCTAAAGACACATTTCATCCTACAGACTGCGTACACACCACTTTTTGCAAGAACACAGTCAATATTTGGGGTGGTTCTGCAAAGCACATCCATGGATATACTGACATGAGGTTGTGTTTTTCCTCACCTGGAAAAGTCCCACTAGCAGTAGTGTTATTCATAAGGGGGTTAGGTGAACTGATTAAAGATGAAATATTACAGTGCTTTTCCTAATCTACGCACCTAGGAAAGCCCTAAGAAGGAAATGACTGCCCTAAGGGGCTCAGCTCATCGTTCACAGGGACTGAATGATTTTCAAGCACTTTTTATGCAATGAACAGGCACATCAAGAGAGAAAATGTGTTGCCCAAGAAAGCACTTGGAGACCTTCTTGAGTGTAATTGAGCAGCCAAGGCTTCATCTGAGATTGTAACCACAAGCAAGCAGCAATGGAGCATCATGATAAGGGATGGCTTAGGTTCCTAAGAATTGGAAGCACAAGCTTGTGGGTAGGAAAATCCTGAAAGGCAGGAGCAGGAGCAGTTGTGCCTGACTGGTGTTGAGTGGCTTTGAAAATTGTGTTGTAAAAGCTGCTTACCACACATAGATATCTGTATACTCACTCAGCTTGACTCACCCATTCCAAACCAGCAGTATGACCCATAACTGTAAGGAAATCGTGACAACTGAGCTGTAATCTTGGACTTTTCTTTCTATATTCAACACTACTTAGCAGTAAGCACTTGTCCAGCTTTAGTTTTGAGCTTTATCTTGGGAAATGGGAGAGGCACTGAGAAGTTTGGGGTAAGGTCTATGTTATCACATCAAATTGCCCTTGTGGATTACACAGCAGAGATTTGGTAGCTCTCACCAGTGGATTACATCTATCTTGTAGGATGATTGCCACACATTCATATCAAATGTGCCAAACGGGCATCCCTTTGCAGGTACAGCTTTCCTTTCATGCCTTTTCCATGTGTAAATCCATAACAAGCAAACATGTAGATACTTAAATTGCTAACTACAATGGTGACTGCAAAACCACTAGGGGTTTTAGGTTTAAAGATCTTTTTTCTGGGAAGTCCTTTAGCAGGTGAAAACGATGCCTGAAATATTAGAAACCTTGAACCTCTCTGCAAGTTCATCCCGTGCGTCACTGACAGTAGCCACAGAATAAAGTTAAGGGTTTGTTTTCTGCAAGTAGCAGGATCTAAAATCTGTGTTTTCTATGCTGGATGGGGGAAAGTATTTTGGGAATGAATATGCCCCTTCCTATCACCAGATAAGTTGAATGGCTTGTCAGTTTGGATGTCTTAACATGGTTATGCTTCTAAAGTAGCTCACTGATAAGTCTTGCATCTTTATCAAGATTCTCATAATATTTTGAGTTTTCCTTAAAGATCTGTTTTCTGGTGTCACAAAATCATGCCAAAACCTCATTTTTCATCTACGATGCACATTTTGTCTTTGTTACTGTAGAGAAAGGCTGGAGAGTAAGACTTGAGTGAATATCAGGTATGAAAGAAAGGGCAGATTAAAGAAGTTTTAAATTGTTTTAAAGTCAGTGCCATAACTTTTGAGCAGGAAGTGAGTTATGGCTTTTAGTGGTTCATATTTGTAATTTAAAGAACAAAAGAAGCCATTGCAACTACCAGAAGTGCATAGCAACACAAGGAGAGTGCTGAAACAAACCAGCATTTTCACTGCTGGACCTGCTTCTTTCAAACAAGTGCTCCATGGCCAAAATGGAATGGGGTCATTTTGAACTAGAAAAAAAGTTTCAAAAATTAATAAAAGTCAAGTTTATTGCAAAATCTCACCTGGAGGAGATAGTTTAACAACTTTACCAACAAATTTAGCAAGAAAAACTCACCACTGGCTACATTAACATAAAAGCTAGTTGTAATGGCTTTCAACCTTTGAAGCACAATGCCAGAGATCTGCTTGCAGTATTTAAGTAAGGAATATTGCTGGGGCTTTCAGAAGCTGCTTCCTTCTCAGTATGATTTGATTGATGAGAGTGAGACAGGTAGCAATTGTGGTTCTATTGCAAAATTCTTTATCTCTAAGTTTATGGGCAGAACTGGAATTCAATGAATTTCAAGTCATGGCACAAAAGCATTTCTTTCCTTTCATTTTGGCTTTTAGAAACATAATTTCCAAAAACAGACAATCTGATTTGTATGTGCTGTGCTTGATTTAGCCAACTCATTCTGATGGCCAGAGATTTTATGAAAAACAAGTTTTCCCACAATCTTCTGATTTCTACATGTCATGGTAACCAATGGCAATAAATAATAACACTGTCTAAACAACACTTTAGGGACCAGATTGTAGCTATGGACAAGGGCCAGTATAACAGTGAGAGGAAGTTTTGCAAGGATAATTTAGCAGCAGATAACACAAAAGATGTCCTTGAAACAAAGGAAAATAACCAAAACAGGTGCAACAGCAGTTACCGAAACCTCTGAGTGCTCTGCATGCAAAGAACAAAATAAATAAGGTACAAGAAGATCAAAGCTTACTGCCATTGCTCAGCTAAAAATTTCTCCAGTACATTGGATATCTTTTCTACCTCAGAAAGTGAAGGTTGAGTCCTACAGTAATGCAGTGTATTTCACACATAAACTGAGCTGAAGTTAAAGAGAACATGCTGAAATTCCCGGCCAAACATGGATTCCCATCTGGATAGTGGCTGTTGTCTCATCCGTGCTCTGGGAAGACAGCCTCATTTCATGAGCACGTCTTGCATTTTCCTCAGTCGTGTTTCGTGAAGGATGATACTACTTGAATCTTGAATGACACTGATACCTTCCCCCTCTGCCTAGCAATATTGTGATATTGGCATGAATCACACAGCTATTTTTGGACAAAGTGAAATTTCAGGGACTGTGAGACAGACATTGAGAGTCCCTCTTTTCCCTCCATCATCCTTGCTCCAAAACTGATCTGGGGAGCAGACTCTGCAAACTTCCTGGACATTGGTGATAGCTGCAGTGTTCTGGCACTCCAGATGATGCAGCAAAAGCCAATGAATGCCATCTGGGAAGACAGTAAGCACTTCCCATGGTCAAAAGTCAACACACAAAGAAGTCAGACTCTTGTGGTTGCAGTAAAATGGAACTGTGGTGAGTGAAGCCACATCATGGTGTTAGCTGGTTGCTGAGCAGCACAGCATTGTCAGCTTGACAGACCAGTGCTGACTATGTGATAGCTCAAGATGGGTCCAGCATTTTTCTGAAAACTTAGGAAGTACAGTATGGAAATGAAAACTTTTCTGCAAAGTGATGTTACTGTAATCCGTTGTCAAAAAGCACTTCAGTGGCAAGTACTAGAGATAAGGCACCTGCTTGTTATTTGAATCTGAGAGGCATCTGGGAATGACAGGAAAGAGCAGAGAGTTACTCGCATACCTTTTTATAATTAAAGGGATAATGATTTGATCTGGAATTAATGTTTGGAAGCAAGCTCTGTGGCTAGGGAAGCACTTTAGAATTCACACCTTCAAGTATTTGATTGCAGTAGAGGAGCCTGCTTTTTTGGCATGCAGCGTATATTTGGTGTATAAAGAAATACTGAACAGTTTGACCTTGAAGCAATTAGTCTCTCCTAAGGCACATGGATTTTGAATGGACGTAGACGTAATTAGTTTTTAAATTACACAAGGTGTGCTCATTCTTTCCATCAGCGTATAGTTGGAAGAAAATGTGAGAAGGAGTCTAGGGGAGAGGAAAGTACTCATGCTTTCTAGAAAAATTATGTCCCATGTTTGGGAAGAGGGAGATCTTTGTATCTCGACTCTCGTCAGTTTATTGCAATTTGATATAAGAGACCGGACACAAGTAAGGAGAAAGCTGCTGACAGTGTCTTATCCTTGCATCGCCTATCACAGAATTATCAAAAGAAGTGCCAGATATCAGCCGTAGTTACACTGTTTAATTTACGGAAGGATTTGTAATTAACATTTTTACCTTCTCCAGAGAACATTTCTGTCCACTCTATTTACCAAAGGGAAATTTTAAAAAACCCCATATAAAGCTATTTTCCTTATTTGGAAGGTAAATATCATTCAGAATTTTATAAATAGTACAATAATAAACAAAGAAAGGATAAACCTATCATGGAACAACTCCAGGTGTTCGTCACCTTCTCAGACGAACATTGTCCACATAATTCAGGACTAAATAGGCTGATACCGTTGGCATGAAATAAGGAGCAGAAAACATGATCAGAATTGTACCCCGATCAGCTACAGAGAGCTAGTGAAGAAACGTTAGTCTGTATGAATTTACTTTCACTTAGGGTCTCTATAAGATAATAAGGAGAGAAAAATCCTCACTGTTTTTTCTAGGGTTTCTTTCCTCTCCCCTTTAAAACACTTTGTCTATTCATCAGTTGTTTTGGATATTTTTAGTAAGTGTTATAAGATCAAAATGTTATTCAAATTCTAACTGCTCTTTCAGCAGCTTACAAATTTTCAAATCAACTTCTTAAAAGGACATGGTCAGGTACTCCTTTTTAGCATTTCAATTCCAAAGTTATATTTTTAATATAAATTATAATCCATTAAAGAATGTAATTTGATTTATCAGCATTGAATTCAGACTTACTCTAAGTGTCAACTGTGTTTTATATCATACACTTAACAGGCTTGCCTTGATTCCATCTGTAGGTTTAAAAGAAAATAAATGCTGAGATTAAAATTGCAGGATATTGCAGATAAATAAATACTAATTGAAATCAATAGAGCCAGTTTAATTTGTATCAAATCAAGATCCAGACCATGCTCTGAAGAACCATAAATGGGAGAATAAACAGTCGCCAACATTTTTTCCCCAAAACTACCTTTCTGAGAGTAATCACAGTACCTGAACACTCTTAATTTAATCATTCACTGGAGGATGTTACAGGTAAGTGCTATAATAAACAGTAGGTGTTTCCCTGAGGGCCATGATAGTTTGCATAATGTGCTAGCTATTTATTTTCCAGTGTTATGGTGACAGAAAACTGTTACAGTACAGCTAATTCTAATGAGATATTTCATAAATGTCTTTTCCTAACGTGAGATCTTGTTTAAGTTCTGAGTTTCAGAGATGAAAATAATAAAGCACCACTGGTACAGTCACTGCTGTTACATATGATCCAATTCCTTTTTCTTTAATTAACTTTTGTATGTTCTTATCTATTTATAGATGGAGACATTGAGAGCCCCACAGCTGGAGCAGATGTGGCTGTTATTGGAGGTAAGTAGCAGACCGTACTAAGCAGCATCATTAGAATTAAAACAGCGGGTTGGTTGATTTCTTGCAGTTTGCAAAACCCCTACTTTGCTGACAAGACAACAGGAGCGGCACAATTAGAGTTAATTAGGCCAGTGGGAAATCTGCTCCCAGAGGGGCTATTGGCAAGATAATGAGATGAGATAATGAGCATAAATCATATAGTGAGCAGTACCACCCCCATCCATTCCTCATTTTAGGACAAAATACCTAATAATCCAGCAGGAAAGTCAACCTCTGATATTCTTCATTTTTCACTGGGCCAAGATTGTAATTTAATACGGAACTGGTGTAGCACCTTTGATTTAAGCCTACTAGCTCATACCAGCTGACCCTTTATTTGTACAGAATATACCACAGTGCATTTTCTGGTGTTCCATTAAAACTCTCTCATGCATTTAAACTAAATACAGTTGTCAGAATAAATGAGCAAAGCTATGTTCATGGAGAGAACCTGTCTTTTTATTTTTATTGTGTTTGTTCATTTCCATGCTAACGCACTAATTTCAGTCATTCACAAGGGAGTATACCAATCATTAGTTCAAATTGGTGAGGTTCTGCCATATTTCCCTCCGGCCCCATCTCCCGTAACTGTAATTTCAACTTTCTATGAACAAGTAGCAGGTAAATTGATTTGTACTTAGTCCCTTAGGTTTATTAATATTGTGCTACATCCAAAGCCTATTAAAGCCTCGTGTGTCAAGGGATGCCAGTGAGGTCCTAAAAATTGATGAAACCCCCACTGCAATAATGATATTATTGTAAACCTAAAGTTCTTTGTATAAGCAATTTCATTTCTGCTAGCAGTAACTTCACTTTCCAGAACCAGACACCATAAAATCTGCAGGATAACACTGCAAGCATATTTTTTAAGACAGAGTTATTTTTATTTACCCTACTAATATTCTGTCCGTTCCCCTGTTTCGTGCCCATGAGGTATTCCCCACTCAGTTTTCTGATGCTGTTAAATCTAAAGCGTTGGAGATACCCACTCCTTCCATGCATCCATGCAAAACAGAGATACTGTCTACGTACCCCTCATTGTCTCTGCAGAATAGTAGGCACTTCCAGGGAGTGATTCATCTGACCAAACGTAGGAATTCAGTTTTAGAATAGGAATCATCCCCACACACACTGTCCACTGGTGGTAGAGGAAGCTGAAGTGGAGTAAGTCAGACGGAGCCTCCTGAACTGTAGATGCCTACAACGAGTCAGATGAATTCCTACATTTTGCATCCTCACAGCAACTTCATACTCCACGTATGGGGTTTTCCTAGGAATGTCCTGTTCTGGTGCTTTTTATTGTGTGTTTCTTTAACATTTCGTTTACTCCTGGAGTCATGTGAATACAGAATCAGTATCATGTACTTGCACAGAATCATGGCTAAAGAGTTTATAAGCTCATCCCAGCTTTATCCAAAAAATGTTAAAAAAAAAATTGCATGAGTTGAATAAACTTCAAAATGCTTCATTTGTATTCAGGATTCTTAAGTGAACAATTTCTTATGAAGGGAAGGAGATACAACTTGTAATTTTTTAACGGAACTGGACTTGTCAGGGGTGCCTCTCTTTTATGGACTTCTACCTTTCATGGTAGAAAAGGAAAAAAAGAAAAGGCTCTGGGAAGCAAAGACACACAGTGTTCTCTGCACAACCACCCCTGGAACCCGAATTTACTTTCCTTCACTAGGAGTGCTTCTGTTCACCGTTTAGTCCTGTGCACTTTTCGGTTACCTATGGAAATTTTTGTCCAGTCAACACATTCTAGTCATCAGCCTTAGTCCGGGAGACAGGAAAGATCTACCCAGAATCCCTTCCTCCTCACAGGTGTCATTTCCACATTCATTACAATCAGACTTTCTTAATTAGAGCACAGCATGAAACAGCAGCTTGCAAATACAGAGCAGTACTGCAGTCACACAGCTCCTACTATTTGATGAATATCTCCTAAGAGATGCTCTGTACCCTGTACTCCTGAAATTGAGTGCACTCATGGAGGCAGGGTCAGGTTGCCTGCAAACTTCCCTGGGCATATGTTACCAGAAGGATGAAAGAAACCTACTGGTTTTCCTTTATGTTCTCGTATTTCTCCTCATTCTGTAAGGAAGTTTTAGCTCCATTGAGTTCAACCAAATCAAGCCATTGATTTGAAAGAAAGTTGATGCGACTTTGACTTGCATTCCTATAATAGCTGTATCCTGTCTTGGTTTTTTGCAGTGTCAGACTCTTCTGACCCTGGCCACTGCAACATGCAAACATCTTATGATACATGGACTTTTCCCTATCAAGTAATTCAAGTTGTGATGCCTGGCTGTGAGATACTGCTTGTATTTTCTTACTGACAATACATTTAACTGGTCTCTTTCCTCTAGGTGTGATTGCTGCAGTGGTTTTTGTCCTCGTTTGCCTGCTGGTGGTGATGGTCCGGTACATGTACAGGCATAAGGGCACGTACCACACCAACGAGGCAAAAGGAACTGAATTTGCCGAAAGTGCAGATGAGGCTTTGAAAAATGACCCCGCTCTCCAGGAAGCGGTGGATGAGAGCAAAAAGGAATATTTCATCTGAGAGGCAAGAATTTCCATGGAGACTTCCCCAGGGAATCAATCAGAAATGCTACATCAACAGAAGTGCTAAGAGATGGATAATATGAGGATACAGGCAAGCATCCTGATTGAAAAGTATCTCTTTACTTTTTTTGTCACTGGGTTGTTTCTTTTCCTCTACCAGCAAAGAACTAAATGCCAGATACTTGCCTGTTGATTTTATTAGCAGCATAGCTGGTCACAGTTGAAATCAATATCAGATAAGAAGAAACAAAATCTCACTATGAGTGATACACCAAAACCAGATAAAGATAGCAAATGTCAAGACTTGACATTTGGTGAAAATAGCAGATGCCAATGGAAAACATCCTCTTAGAGTTAATGGTGCATCCTATGCTGATATGATACAGAACTACCCGAAATTGAATTTCAAATGGTCACAGAACAAACATTAAACTAGATAAAGCTGATGTAGCTGGAACAAAAATAGCTTTGTAGCCCAGATATCTCCCCCTCCTCCCCTTAAATGTGCAATTTTATTGGCACAGGGGAGTTTGTTTTGTTTGTTTGTGGATTTAGATTGGGAATTTAAAAAAAATTTTGCATTTTATATATATGAAAGTCAAAGACACATCAAAGAAATAAAATTGTTGGAAAATATGGAAAATATAAGAATGCAGGATTTATTTCTAACTTGCTCTGCATGTCAGCTTGAGAACTGCAAAGCATTGGAATTTACAATGTAGTATATAACAGTCAGTAGACTTACAAATATGATTCCGATTAGTTGGTAGGTTCCCTGCACACATGCATAAATAGATAGATATTAAAAGGTAAAGCATCTTGATTTGAGCAGGCCTTTTGAAACAATGGAGCTCGGTTAGATTTTTTTCATGTAAGATATTTTTGCCTGAGTATTTATTTATTTATTTTGCACTAGAAAATTCTCTTGAATGCCCACCAGCAGGATTTTGGGTTTTTGCAAGGAGAGGAATTCACTTCTGGTGCAGATACCAATAAATGTTTTACAAACGCAGCTGTAAGACTTCCACTATAAAGAAGATTGTTCATCTGCATCCCACTGGCTTGTATTGCTGTCTCCCTCCCTATGACCTCTGAATATCCTTTGCATTGTGCTAGACAAGAGAATCGCACAGGCCATTGATGCTTTATTATAAATGAATAAATAAATAAATTAGTCATGGTGGGTCACATGAGAAGGTCTTATTCCTTGTCTAAGAATTGAAGGTGATGAGTTTCTTTACCCCAGTAAGTTGGCTTCCTAATTGAAGCCCACAGTTAGCTCCGGAAATAGGATAATTGTTCTCTGCGCCTGTTTATCCCTGGCTGCAATGGTGCCCTGGACTACTGAACATAGAGGAGGAGAAATATACAATAATAAATAGGACGCTGACGAGCTCTGCTCAACTCAATATGTTTTTTCCTGTGTTTTGATCTATATATGTGTGTACATATATATAAAAAGTCATCTACAGCTGTGCTTTCAAGACATTGTTGCTGATCACTTGTGCTCACTGCTTGGCATCAAATCTTGGAAAGCTCCTGGACGCCAGTATTTATTATAGACATGGGCCACAAAAATGCTGTAAGGGAAAACAGATCTGAACAAGAAAAGGCTCTGAAGACCCAAGTGAAGAAATGGGATATTTTTGTATTTTCAACAACAATCTCAGTCTTTGCAGAGTACCTGAAGGACATGGACTTTGAATTATTCTTAGAATCCCCATAGCTTTGATTTTGAATCTTAACCAAAGAATATCAAAATTGTGCAAGATTACTAAACGCATAAGATATTTTTTGTAGCATACCATGGCACAACCACATTGTATTTTGTGGCTAGTGCAGTATAAAATGCACAAAACCCAGCACTAGGAGAGCTCAAATATTTTGATATTATGCACCTGACTGTTTGCTTCTAAGATACATTACTATTTTAATCTTTTTACTACTTTTGAAAAAGGAATCTGTTTTTACTTTTCTAGGACGAGTTTTGGAGAAATTCACTAATCTTAGCTGTAAGACCGAGTTCGTAAAACTAAAGACCCCTGACCCTGCAGTTCAATAAAAATGTAAATATTTCCTCTGAGGACAGGATAAACGGTGTGACTTGAGCTCTGCTGAATCTCTCACACAAGGCATGGGAACCGCAAAAAACTTTACTCCAGTGCTAGAAGGACCTGTAGAGGACTACCAGCCTTTTGTCCCCCTTCATATACTCAGAACCATGCAGCGTAAGTTTGGCTGTTATAGAAAATTGACTTTAAAGAAAAGTGTGAGGGACATGGGGAATAAATTCCTGCCTCACTCTTCAGTCATGAACTTCTGTTTTTTGCAGCTTGAGCCTGCTGAAATACTTGATACACAGGAGAACCTGAGCTAGTGTCTCTTTTGGGACGTGTGTGAGTTTTTTAATTATGAGGTGGACTGAGACAGACTAACTGTCCACATTGGAACTACAGAGGTTAGATTTTCTGGTGGTACAACGTGAGTTCGGTGGAGCTTAGCCAATCCTTACCAGTTCAGTCAACACCAGACTTTGTGTTATTATTTCCCCTAAATCTGAACTGAATGCAACTCCTCGTCTTTGGCTATATCCCTTCTNTGCACACATGCATAAATAGATAGATATTAAAAGGTAAAGCATCTTGATTTGAGCAGGCCTTTTGAAACAATGGAGCTCGGTTAGATTTTTTTCATGTAAGATATTTTTGCCTGAGTATTTATTTATTTATTTTGCACTAGAAAATTCTCTTGAATGCCCACCAGCAGGATTTTGGGTTTTTGCAAGGAGAGGAATTCACTTCTGGTGCAGATACCAATAAATGTTTTACAAACGCAGCTGTAAGACTTCCACTATAAAGAAGATTGTTCATCTGCATCCCACTGGCTTGTATTGCTGTCTCCCTCCCTATGACCTCTGAATATCCTTTGCATTGTGCTAGACAAGAGAATCGCACAGGCCATTGATGCTTTATTATAAATGAATAAATAAATAAATTAGTCATGGTGGGTCACATGAGAAGGTCTTATTCCTTGTCTAAGA
Source organism: Steatornis caripensis (assembly GCA_013398225.1). Classification (NCBI taxonomy): domain Eukaryota; kingdom Metazoa; phylum Chordata; class Aves; order Caprimulgiformes; family Steatornithidae; genus Steatornis; species Steatornis caripensis. Next base: position 204,382 of record VZSC01011481.1, read on the forward strand.
ATTGAAGGTGATGAGTTTCTTTACCCCAGTAAGTTGGCTTCCTAATTGAAGCCCACAGTTAGCTCCGGAAATAGGATAATTGTTCTCTGCGCCTGTTTATCCCCAGCTGCAATGGTGCCCTGGACTACTGAACATAGAGGAGGAGAAATATACAATAATAAATAGGACGCTGACGAGCTCTGCTCAACTCAATATGTTTTTTCCTGTGTTTTGATCTATATATGTGTGTACATATATATAAAAAGTCATCTACAGCTGTGCTTTCAAGACATTGTTGCTGATCACTTGTGCTCACTGCTTGGCATCAAATCTTGGAAAGCTCCTGGACGCCAGTATTTATTATAGACATGGGCCACAAAAATGCTGTAAGGGAAAACAGATCTGAACAAGAAAAGGCTCTGAAGACCCAAGTGAAGAAATGGGATATTTTTGTATTTTCAACAACAATCTCAGTCTTTGTACAGTACCTGAAGGACATGGACTTTGAATTATTCTTAGAATCCCCATAGCTTTGATTTTGAATCTTAACCAAAGAATATCAAAATTGTGCAAGATTACTAAACGCATAAGATATTTTTTGTAGCATACCATGGCACAACCACATTGTATTTTGTGGCTAGTGCAGTATAAAATGCACAAAACCCAGCACTAGGAGAGCTCAAATATTTTGATATTATGCACCTGACTGTTTGCTTCTAAGATACATTACTATTTTAATCTTTTTACTACTTTTGAAAAAGGAATCTGTTTTTACTTTTCTAGGACGAGTTTTGGAGAAATTCACTAATCTTAGCTGTAAGACCGAGTTCGTAAAACTAAAGACCCCTGACCCTGCAGTTCAATAAAAATGTAAATATTTCCTCTGAGGACAGGATAAACGGTGTGACTTGAGCTCTGCTGAATCTCTCACACAAGGCATGGGAACCGCAAAAAACTTTACTCCAGTGCTAGAAGGACCTGTAGAGGACTACCAGCCTTTTGTCCCCCTTCATATACTCAGAACCATGCAGCGTAAGTTTGGCTGTTATAGAAAATTGACTTTAAAGAAAAGTGTGAGGGACATGGGGAATAAATTCCTGCCTCACTCTTCAGTCATGAACTTCTGTTTTTTGCAGCTTGAGCCTGCTGAAATACTTGATACACAGGAGAACCTGAGCTAGTGTCTCTTTTGGGACGTGTGTGAGTTTTTTAATTATGAGGTGGACTGAGACAGACTAACTGTCCACATTGGAACTACAGAGGTTAGATTTTCTGGTGGTACAACGTGAGTTCGGTGGAGCTTAGCCAATCCTTACCAGTTCAGTCAACACCAGACTTTGTGTTATTATTTCCCCTAAATCTGAACTGAATGCAACTCCTCGTCTTTGGCTATATCCCTTCTTAGTAGCTTAATTAAATCTCTTCATCCCATTTTCCCTATTCGTCTAGGCTGACACACAGTCCAAGTGTACAGCAACAGCTTCTGCATTGGTAATGAGACACTTCGAATATTTGCAGAGCAGTGACTCTGGCAAGAGCTATGGTTTCAGTTAGTTTATTTTTTTACAGTGTCATTTCGGATTCCAGGTCTTTATGTATTTAGAAATGACTCAAGCATGCTAAACAGACAGAATAGACAGTTTGTGGAGATTTTCTATTTATTTGTTTTTTCAGGACAAAATTTTCTTTGCAATGAAGAAAGCTCATGACATTTGATGACTGGCAGACTCTAACGGCTTGATCATGCTATTTTTTACTCATACAATAACTCTACTGTCTTGAGTCATTCAATTTAGTTGTAAAAAGAGTGCATTACAAAATTCCTTTAACTTCTAGGACTAATTAGCCAAACATCCTTCTGCAAGCAACGTGCTGTGCTAAAACAAACGTTATGTACAACACCGAGACGTCTCAGTTGGCAGCCATAGCTTTTCATCACTGATGATTAAATCATTTTTACAATTTGCTTCCTAAGCAGGAGAAGTAAAGAAACAGGGTTTTTTTCCCCACATACTTTTATCCCAGGACCCTCCACTGCTGTGGCCTGTTGTCCTGCAGCTCTCTGGTGCCCCATCTCCCCAACCGTGACTGCCATTCTTGTCAACAGTCCCCCAGGCTCCCAGCTGGATCCCCACTGCCTTCCCTATGGCAAAAGATTGGCCATGTACTTATTTAATTCAATTATTTATTTTTATCAGTGAAGACACTCTGTTCCTCTCTGCCAGCAAAGAATCAATTTTCACAAAGTTTTTAGCTTTGGACTTCCAATCTTGTGTCAAAATTGATCAGACCTGACCAACCTGACCTGAGACAGAGTGATCACATGTGCCATGTTTTCACAGAAAACAAGTCAAAAAAGAGTACTGCAAGCTCTCTAGTTAGTCTCTTAAATTTAGTTCTATAAATCTCTGGTGTTCAATAAACAAGGGAGCAGAATGACGATCCCTTGGGCAATCAGTTCTGTCCTGATGCCTTAATGCCCTGTGAAAACTTGTTGAATCCCACTTTGCACAGAAAGCCACTGGCCCATGTTTAGAATCATAAGATATCTTCAATTATGTACAGGAAAGCTGTGCATCAAAATGACCAATATTTTCTGGAACTGGAAGAGAGAGGATAAATATGATCTTGTAAGAACACAAGATATTTTTTAAGGATATATGGAAATGACAAGAGCTAAACATAATATTTCTGATCACGTTGGTGAGCTTTAAGAGTGTGTCCATGAAGCTTTCAAATTCTCTCCCTGAAAGAAAATCATTGTTTGCAAAAGGAAATGAATCTCCTTTTAAACCATCTCTTCTTGCCAAGCTTTGAAATGGGCTTCACAAATTCGATATTCTATCATTCTGCCTTACTATCTGGAACTCAATTTCTTCTAATTTTTGGAGGATAGCTCTACAGTCCTCCTCTGCACAAAAATGACTGCTTGCCAGTATCAGCCCCTGTAGCAGCATTACAGATCAGCAGAATAATTCTGTCTAAAAGCACTCAGTCCCAAACGTCTATCTGGCCACCCATTACTGGACTTGGTATACATTTTTTTCTGGGCTTGGCCTCTATCATTCCAGGTTCTCCTGAGGTCCAATGTGCCATTGCACATTAATGCAGTCACAAGGAGTATTTAATCAGCCACTAGTCAAGATAAGATAACCATATATATTTTTTTTTCTTTTCAGAACGACAGGACCAAATCACTTTGAGGGACTATTAAAAATAGTACCATAGGATCCCTCAGAACACTGACATCATTTTTTCCTCCTAAATCAAATATAGGGATCATTGGGGGAACACCAGGACAGGAAAATAAAAAAGACTGTTCCCTTTCAGCAACGAATGCAGACAAGGTGCTGAAACATTTATAGCTGCAGGATAAGTAGGATAGCACCACTAACTACAGCCTGCGAGGATTCCTCACAGAATACAGGAAATGCTGAGACAAGGTGTAAATCGGTAAAAAGGTACAGAGGGGGAGAAGGTAATTAGATGCCAATAGAGATGGAGAGCAGTTTTTCCTCAAATGAAATATATATTGCCATTTGGAGAAATCAAAGTGTATCTGCTGAAGGTAACTGCTGACAACAAATTGCTTTGAATCGTCTGAGGTGTTGGAATTCCTTGCATGTGCCAGTCCAATCAAAAAATGCTGGTAAATACACACTAATAGAGTACTCACATTAAATGTATTAAGATCTATTTATTGTCGTTTCTAAAATTTCTCCGTTCTTCACATAAGAAAGCTTTGTGTGTTTAGAAAATGCAGAAGCTTCACATCAGCAGTTCGTATAAAATAAAGAACCCCTGAACAAGCAAGGAATATACACCTGACATCTCAAAATTCAGGTATTTAATAAAGGAAGATAATGATGTAAAAACCCCATATATGGTGAATAAAAATTTCAAAAATTTCAAAATTGCATATTACAAAGAAAGGAAATATCTGTAGTAGTAGAGGTCCTTCTCTAGTTCAAGAAGATAATGTCAGTTACTGAAAATAAGGAATCCTTATTCTACATGACTCCCCTGTGTGATGTGATAAAATCCCACTGAATTCAACAGGACAAGAATTTCACTGACTGTATCTATCCTTTTTGCAAAAAAATTGTATTCCCACCCATGTCAGCAAAAACCACACTAAATTAAAGTAGAAATCTTTATAAGGGCTGATCTTTCTGCATAACCTCAAGTCTTCACACCGTTTTTATGTTGTTTCAAACTGTATGTATGATAGAAATTACCTGATATGTTGTATTAAAGTCTATTTGAATGGCAGCCTTGCTATGACAAGAAGAGAGAACACAGAGCATTCAAAGCTTACTGCTGATTGTATGTTAAAGCTGAACATAATGTTTGTATTTACCAAAGCTATTAATACACTGCAGGTGTAAATCTACTATATTTTGAATTGGAAAAGAAAAGTTAAGATATGAACAAACAAATAACTTTATAATTAAAGTTGTAATTTTCAGCATTTAAAAGACTGTTCTCATAATTTTGTTCTCTTTTAAAATACCATGAACTTTGAGAATTGCCAATTATGTTGTTTTCTTAATAACATCGATCAAAAAGGAATAGTAGGCTAGAATTTTTCTTGATAGAGCACACAAACCCTAAAAGATATACTGCTGGTGTTTGCATTAAAAAAGCAAGAGATCTTTTGATAGATCTAAGAAGGAGTCAAACTTCAAATAAGAAATGAAACAATAATTCTCTCTGAAGGAACATTACTCTGTGGATGCCAGTGTGGACTTGTACACTGGTCTATCATCTAACACATGGTTTTCTCAAAAATTCTAGGCAGGCTTATAAACATCTAACGGGTATTTACTGATGGATGTCCTGCCTTCCACCCAACTGCTACCACATGTGAATACTTCTGTTTTGTTCTTCATGCTTTCCATACAATTTCTCTGTTATCTTAGTATGTCCCTAGTTAAATAATAATCAGAGACTATGCCAAGTATAATGTGTATTGTAATCTTACTTCTGCCATCTCTTTTTCAAAGAAAGATCATTGCCATCAGTGGAAAAAAAAAAAAGTAGGTCTTTAAGTGTGATGTTATTTGGCTAAAATGTTGCCTCAAAATGGTGAAAATCTGAAGGGTACCAGAAGGGCAGTGGATCATCTAAGTTTTAATATCCGTAAGTGGATAAGCTATGGTAAGAACAGCTCTTCCAACGGGCCTTTCATGTACCGTAGGACCTCGATGCATAGGACTGTTAGGAGGCTGGCAATAGCCAAATGGTTCATTATCAATGTTCTTGCTGGAGTGACAAGCAGAGAGGTAAGACTACTGAAAGCTACGCACTGAATCCTCCATTATTAGCCAGCATATTATGGAAATTTGACCTAGACTCCATATCGCATCTGACAGTGGGACTCAGTGTTACTAGAGGTGCTTCAGCAGCACAAATCTTTGATGACTTTTACTGTTATCGGTAGCTCTGCATGGCGAGTAATTCCAACGGCCGCTGGCTGTTTGCCAAGAAATAATGAAAGTGTGTTGGAACAAAATTCATCCTTTACATATGACCAGTAGTTGACAAGTTTATAGCAGAAGCAAAGAGGGAAAAAAGGAAAAAATACCAAAAAAAGATAAGTACATGAAAATAAGAGTTTTCAGTAATATGTGCCATCACATATTTTACACATACATATGCTTTGCTTCCCACCTCCTGTATTGTTGGTGCTGGACCTTAAGCCTCAGCACAGGATATTTTGACTACACTGAGAAAGAAAAAGGTCCAGCCCTTGCACTAATGAATGTGCTTCCCAGCAAAGATTTTGATTAATGGTTTTATTTCAACTTTAAAAAAAACAGAAGGTGTAAGATCTAAACCTTTTGCAACCACTCTTGCTAGGGCTGCACATAGAGAGTTTTCCTAATTTCTGGTGTTTGAGTAATGACCAGGACGACCTGAATGGTCATTCAGTTTCCAGTATCTTGGAAAGAAAGTATTTAATCTCCCAGAGGGGTTGCTCTGATATTCACTTGAAAGCCCTTCTCAATGTGACATATGGATATGCTGATATGCTGACAAAATGCAACTCAAGACCACATTCTTGGCTAGTGGGAACAATCATCTTTATTCATTGTAACACCTAATGGAGTGATCAATAGGATTTTAATAAAGCCCACTGTTAGTCATATTTAACTCAAATAATAATTTATATTGTATTTCGATTAAATTACACTTTCTGCTGTTCTTTACTGTCAAGTTTTGCTTTCCTCTCCATTCATAAATTTTTGTTTCATGAATTCATGTGTGACCCTCAGGGCTCTCCTTACTTTTTCTAATATTCCTGCAATGTTATGCATAAATAAAGCCTTGTGCTCAGAAATTCTTCTATGGAGTTGAAATACCTCCATTCTCCTGTTCAGCAGCAGCACAAGCTACCTACCAGAACAGAAGTGGAAGAATCAGAGAGATTATTACATCTCTCAGTTTTCTGGTAAAGCGATAAAGACTGTTGTTCCATGAAGGCAGCTCAGGACTCTCTGTCTTCCTTCTTGCATGACATGAGTGATGCTTCTGACACCAGGATGTAAGAAAGCAGAATGAAAAATGAAAGGCACAGTGCAGAATCAGGAACAAACTGATTCCCCTGAACAGCAAGGTGCTGAACACTTGCCAAAAGTTAAACCACAAGAATTAGTCATAGAGACTTGTGCCCAGCCCCCAAAGAATTATTTTTCTTAGTCTTCACATTCAATACCTCTCTCCCCTTCTTCCCCCCCAAAAATATCTAGCAGCTGTGTTTAAATTTAACCAGATCTCTCATCTCTGCAGCTTCTCTGACTGCAATGAAAAATGAATTACAGGCCCAAAGAGAAGAGCAAATAGTTCAGGATCAGATTACTTTAAACCTTATCTGACCTACCATGTCAGTTAACTCACTGTTCCACATGGAGGTATAAGTTACATGGATTTTGAAAGCCTACCCAAATTTTTTCATTTTACACCAGCCCTACAGGCCAGTTTTTGTCCTCTCCTGCTGCAGGATCAGGAAGTTTCGTATTAGATTCTGACTGACATTTTCATAGATCCAATCTTCAGGAGAGGGAAGGGATTGTTTTTCATTTCGTTGGTGTTTTTTTCCATACAAAATAATCTTAAAACTTGACAAAACAATTTTTTCAACCCCCCCAAAACAGTGGCATTTTGATAAGGAAGCACATGTCATAGTGGTGAATGAAGCTCACATTCCCAAAGAAGGTCAGCCTCCCTACCCAAAGCAGGGGTGCATTGAAGATTTAAAAGAAAGCATTACCTGAATATTGTTCTGACATGGACCAAACAATACCTTTTCTATAAACCAATTTCTTGGCCAAAGTTTAATTGTTTCTGGAAAAAAATCACCTTTTAACTCCTCGTAATTTTCTCCTTTCTGCAATAAAGAGTAAATAAGTAATCAGTATGATGAAAAAACATCTTTAATCAACCAGATTAATAAGAGGTTGTTATTCACTAAAGCTATATATTTTCCAACAGTTGTGTGCTGTATAATAAAACTTGTTAAAATTGCACAAAGGCAAAGTAATATTTTTGTTACATCTTGCCTCTGCAGTAACATTCATGGAATGTGTTTATGTCGTTTTATCTAATAATTATTTTTCTTTTGCAGTGTCTTCCCAGGTCTTGCCTTCTCTCTTTACGTGCACTGGGTTAAGGCGGAGCTGGGAAAATACATATAATCATTCATTGCCTAGCTCTGAGTCCAGGCAGGAGTTCACACCTTCCAAGGGCTCTGTTTTGTTTTATTGGTATCATTGTGGAAAAATTAACCCCCTGAGAAAATGCTATACAGTTTCTTAAAATTGTATATTTAACATATATGTCTCTGTAGTCACTACACAGAGTATCTGCAAGAACACATCCTTGTTTTTTATTTGGTAACAAATAATCATCTTCCAACATCATCTTCTCCACTTTGTTGCTGTGAGTGCAAGTTTAAGACTGTGTTTCTTCAGTCTTAACTCTGAACTAATATTCTTCCGGAAAGCCTGAGAAAGATACAGCATCATCTATCAGTGCAAGGATGCAGTTGGGTCACAGCAGATTTTGTTGCTAGTAGTAAGTTTCTGGAATGTTCATTTCATTATAGTTGGCATTGTCAGAGCTGACTTTGGCTTTCCTAACTAAAGTTGGTTCCGAAGAAAACCAGAAAACCCTTTAAATTTTGCAAGTAAACCAAAAATTTCCTGCATCTCAGGTAAAGCTCAATGATTCCCAACAGCAACAAGTTCAGTGCTTCAATGTCTTCCACAAAGGTGAAGACCTCTGCGGTTATAAATGTTGTACCTTAAAAGCCATTGGTCTCAAAGAGAACTGAAACTGTGGCTGTTAACAGCTAAAGGCAGAAGCTTATCCAGATTTAGCTAAGCAGTTAAAAGCTTCCAGATGAGACTGACGCATCTCACATCTTTAGTTGGTCAGGAACATTTAATACACAAGAGGTGTATTGGTATAAGCATGCAGTGGGATAGCTTGTAAAATATAGAAGTGCCTGCCTGCTCATCTCTGTCCACTAGATCATAACATATACTTAGTAGTATCTCTTTTCAATAAAGCACAAATTTTAATTCTCTCTTCCCCAACAACAAATTGGCATGAATATCTTGTCCCATTGCAGCCAGAAAATTGATTTTTTAGGTGGCTCCCTTCATCTGTACAGTATCTTATAGACAATATAGAGGGACCACAAGTCTTCTAGGAGTTAAAGAATAGAAAAATGACTTCCCCAGAAGAGCAGTTATATATTCCCATTACAGTTTCTTTGCTTAGCAAAGCTTGTCAGAATGAAAATGATGCATTTCCTGAGAATTATAATGAAAGGACCGAGTTTTTGAAATATCCATTTGCAACAAATTAACAATGAAATAGTTAACCGTTGGCTTATTTTTCTAGTGGTTTCTGGAGCAACAAGGAACCTGCACTATTATTAAAAGTATTTCACAGTTGAGAAATCCACTATTAGTTAAAAGCAATTGTCATGCATTGTCAGTACTGCAGAGCTCAGGAGATAAGGCCGTTTGCCGAGGTGAACAACTTTCTAAAGGTACCAGCTCATAAAAACTTGGGGCCATAAGGTCTACTGACTTTCAAACAAATTAGGATTGTTTGTGATTTCCCATGTGCTTCCAGTTAAGGATGCTGGAATGGGTAAAATCTGTAAAGAAATCAAGAACAAAAGCAATCAGCCAGCCCAAGCAATCTATGAAGTGAGTTATCCACAGTGACTTGGCCAAGCTACCATTGCCGGACAAGCTTGCATTCCCAGCCAAAAAGGCAACTGAGGCTACAATGAGCTGGGAAAGCAGTAATGAGGGACTCTGTTAGTTCTACAAGCAAGGCCTCTGAGCGTGCCCAGATTTGCACGGGGACTTTAATAAAGTGGGAAGTTTTGTTGGGTTTTTTTTAACAACAGTATAGCTTAGCTGGTGAAATTCCTGATAGGAGTAAAATAAAATAATCCTTCCAAAAATACATAGCCTTGTGCTCCAGAAGGGTATACACAGCTACTGGGATGCAGAACATTTACAGGACCATTTCATTGTCATGTCAGTGGCTGCTGTGGCTGCTACACTAGCCTAATCCAAATAGTATTTCTCACTATAAGCAACACTTGAATTTTAAAAAGCGGAAATAAAAAGATCTCCATACCTTTAGGAGACGTCCAGTCTCTGCCTGTATATTTCTGCCTGTGTGTTCTAGGTTCTTGTGGTCGGTGAGTGAGATAGCAATACATCTCACATGTTTACTCTGAACTACAAACCCTGGCTCCACTGCACCTTGCTGAAACAACCTTGCAAACCACAGAATTTCATATTCCAGCTGATAGGGCAAGATAACAATGCAAATCATATTTCTTGAGGTCTTTTGCTAAGCCTGTACAGAGCAAGATTTCCACCACTGCACCCGTTAACAACAGTGGAAACAAGATCAGGAAATGATTTGTATCTCCAGGTGTGTTGTATGTCCTAATTTTGGATGGATCATTTGATAGAGATACAAGCAAATGCCTCAGCTCATAAAGAGGAGAGCATCTAGAGTCACTCTGGCTGCCCCAGAGTTGCTTAGCTTTCCATGGCTGTGGGTCTGTTTCAGAGCAGTTACTTCATCTCACCATTACCAAAAGGAGCTCCGCTGTCTCACGTCTCTCAGATCTGCATGTAACTTCAATAACTTCCACATCAACGTCTGCCGCCAGCTTGTGAAGGCCATCACCTACAGACAAAATGCTTTCCAGAGGGTCTTATCACCTCTGATTGAAGCAGCAAAAATGGACTTTGCAATAACATTAACGACAGCTGAAAGAGGCTACAGGTGCTGGGCAGAGCCCATAACTCGCAACAGCAGCTGGATCAGATGCTGTAAAAACAGAGCAACCTTTGGGCTCAAAACGCTGTCTTGGTAGGCGAACACACAAACACATGGACCTGGAAAGGCAGATGAGCTCTGCTGCGGTACCTTGGGAACCATGGAAAGTGAACTCATATCGCCTAGCTCCTGTGCTGTGTAAGTACAGATATATAGTAGTGATTCAAGAGTAGCCTGGCCACAAAGACAGGCTGAATTAACCCAGCACCTATCTGTGGTTGTTCAAACTCAGTTACAACATAGTCTGAGAGAAATCTCTTCTGACAGCTGGGTCAGATAGGAGTAGGAATTTATGGTAGTCACTCACTATGAAGATCAGGATGTGGATCTCACAAATATTTTATCACCATATAGCACAGAAAACCTCTCCTTGAAATTCTCTGCACCTGCACACTCATAGGCAAAGTCCAGGCAAGATCTCCCTGTAAAAGGTTGTTTTCTTGTTGTTTGGATCCGGAGTTTCAGCTCAGCCCACAGGCAGCTGGTAAACATTATCACAGATCCCTTTAATTCAGTGTAGCTACTTTGACTTAAAAAAAACCTAAGCAATGTAAATTGGTCAAGGATCTGATACATAACCATGTTGAAAATTGAGGTCTGGATGAAGAAAAGTTATAAAAAGGCTTGAATCCAAGACTTAAGACTGAGTGTATTTTTTGTTAGGTTTCCAACAGCAATTCATATTGCAATAGGTAAATTGGAGAATCAAAATTACCTCAGACACAGCAAACAAACAGCATCTTTGAAAACAGAGAGATCTGATCCTTTCTAAATTATATTGACAGAGTCTTAATTTTGCAGAACTGATGGCTTTTGTTTTATCTCCCCAGCACAGTTAATCTGACAATGTGCTACTGTAATTGTAAGTCAAGGCAAACTTGCTTACATTCTAGGGAGAGTATTTTTTGAAGCCAAAAAAAAGAAGAAATACGCTATTGTGCATTAATGACTGCGTTAAACAAAATTCTCAGGATTTTGGGAGGGAGACTGAAATGATGGGCAAGAATTATCTTCCTCAAACATCTGGGAGCAGAGCACAGCTGGCTCTCTTGGAGCCTGGCACTCAGCGTGCTATGAGACATACTTGAGTACATAAGAGAGCCTCTTATAAAGCTGAATCTTTTGGGCAATTAACACTCAAAACAATTTTCACACAAGTCTTTGATACATGAAATTTGAGTTTTACATAAGTGATAGGCAGGACAGCTCTAGCTTTGCTGTAGCGCTTTAAGGTTTATGAAGGGGAAAATACTTTCAAAGATGGAAGATGCTTTAAACAAGTTTTTCTGCTTATTTGAAAAGAAAGACTTCCTGGCAATATTTTACTATTATGGGCCTGACCAAAGTTAATTACCTCATGGGAATATTCAGATCAGGGGGAAAAATTTGAAAGTTCTACATCACAAGCATATAATGTTTTAGAGGACTAAAGAAATTACTTTTGATTTATTTTCACCTCTTACACAAGACCTTGCACTGTGTGTAAGCTAGAGAGTGTCTCTTAAGAAGCCATAGAGTTTTGCTCACATCTTCTGTGGACAGCAACCGCTTAAAGTAATGACAAGAAACTGAAGCAGATGAGAAAAAAATATGGATTTCATAAGTGTAATTACTTTGGATCTAAATTCCTGGAAAGTCATTTGATTGTTAAAAATATATATTTAAGACTCAACAAAATTTAAGTTGTTTATTAATGTTGAAAGGCCACATACAATATAGTTCACTGACTCAAAATTCCCAGGGAACTGGGGATTTTCTGCTAGACCTATAATGTTTGAATGAGTAATCCTGATCATATGGCACCCAGAAATTACTGCAGGCAGGTAAGGAGGGTAAAATCCGGAGTTAGCCACAGACAAGAATATTCAGAATAGAAAATAGAATTTGTTCTACCATCATCCATGATCCAACCACTTTGCAAATTAAAGACATCACTCTCAAAAGTTAAAGTATAAAATAAGAGAAAGAACAAATCTTTTCTCCTACATCTTCAATCTGTGAACTGCAAATGAACATCCAATGTTCAGAAAATTAGTTTATTTTTTAATAATTATATTTTTTTCCCATTTTTTGAATTAAGTGCAGGACTGAGTAAAGTAGAAAACAGAAGAATACTCTAAATTTTGGCACTCCTTTGGTTCTGCGGGGAAGTGATTTCAGATACTCTTTGAAAAGGAATATTGTGATTCAGTAGCACTATGAGGAAGGTTATTTAGAAGACAAAGTTACATAGAGCATATGCTGCCCACCTCTCTGCTCTTATACTATCAGCTGGTTTTGATAAAGCTACTCAATTTCCACAGAGATAACTGAGAATAGAATCCGCCTGAAGACCCCTGGCTTGATTAGAGTTTTTAAGTCAGAGTTCAACCCTATCTTCAGAAGCAGCCTTCCGATCAGTAACTATTTCATAGTAAGAAATAGAGATACACAGTCGGATCCTTTAGACCTAACAGAAAATTGAAGAGGTGCCTTCGAGAGGTAGACCTATGCATTTGAAGCATCTCAGAAAGCCTATATTTACTGCCCAGTAAGATCAATGACAAAGACTTTATTTATGCATTGCTGCTAAGACTGACAATAGCACTTCACTATTAAGTGCCTCAAACTCATTTCAACATAAACCCGTATTCTACCAAAGCTATTTTAGGCTTGAATGACCAGAAGCTTTTTATCAATGACTCTAAACTCCCAGCATACATTTCTTCTTGACACTGGCTCAATCTCTGCACACCTGGATTTCATTCCCAAAAATACTGCTATTATCCAAGAATCATGAATCCTACCAGTTACCTAGGGTTTGCAATCTAACACAGCAATGAGGTGTAGTTAACTTTCTGTGCTGGCTTCCACTAAGAAGCTAATCCTCTCCTATTTAGTAAATAGCCACTGCTGGGGAGAAGCTTTTATAAGAAAGTTTTTCAGTCAGTCCTCTGATTTGGCTAGAGGGGTGCAAAACAGAGTGCTTTTTGTTTGGGTTTCAGAATGTGTTTGTAGTCAAAGATAAAGTATGGAGAAAAGTTTGAAGGAGGAAAAACTGCAGTGTGAAAATGCAGTGATATTTAGTGAAGAGCACTTAAAAATAGCTATTTTTGGAGAACAGGATACTCTGAATTAGAAGAGCAGGTCCATATTTCTGTATAATTCTATATGGCTATTCTGCATAATGCTGATCTTCTGGAAGAGAAGGATGCTTACAGAGGGTGCAATTTCTACCACCCTCCTCTCTCCCTGCACACCTCAGCCAGTGTGGTGTGGGCTTCTCAGTCAGATCTCAGCATTACACCATTCCCGTTGAGACACGAGCTACACCTGGCACAGCCCACACGCTGGTCTGTTGTAGGGACAAGTAAGTACAGTGCTGGGCAGCACCTCTCTACCCTGCTCTCCTGCTATCAACCTCTTGACTACATCCAGCCCTTATTTACTACTAGAGCAGCTGCTTCCCACCACTGACTACTTAGTCTGGTTCCCTGTGTAGCGAGCTTGTCTTTCAGCTTATTTTGTCTCTGGTTGATTCAGGGCAACAAATCTCTCTCACCCTCCTCATACTGATATCGCAGTAAACTGCAGAAGCAGTTAGAGGCTGACTCTGGTGTCGTAAGGAATGTGTGTAGCTCTATAAGAAGGTAAGCAGAACACAAATGAGCTTTACTGGGTCAGAATAAAGGCCCACGTAACCTAGTACCCCATCTCTAGTTCTTTGCCAATTGCAGATACACAAGGGAAGAATATAAGAACAGAGGAAGCTTGCCATGCAATTTCTCTAGAATATACTTCAAACATTCATGATTTCCTATATCAGAGGAAGGTTGTGTTCTCACATTGTAAGGATTTTTCTACCCTTAACTTACAGGGTAATATTTCGAATTCAAGTAATTATTTTTCTGTTTCAGAAAGGCTAAAGCATGAAGCTATGCAGCTCAACAGCACATTTAATAAAGCAGTACTTCCTTTTCTTTGTTCTGAACCTGTCCCTCATGGTTTCTCAGCACAACCCTAGCAGTCTTTGCATCAGAACAGATAACCAACAGTTATTTCCATTTACTTCCTTGGTGGTCGTCGTGCCGCTTGGAAGCCCTGTCCCCCTTCTGAGTGTCTGCCTAAGACTGCTACAGTAATTTGACCTGTCCTGTGTGACAGGCGCTACAGTAGCACTTTCAAATAATATGAGAGTAAATTACCTAGAAAGTTATATTCTTTAGATATTTTTCTTATTGTTCTCAACATTTGTTAAATGACTCTTTTAAAGCTTGACACCTATTCTCTGCACAGTACAGTCAGCAAGACACTGCCTTTGTGGCAGCAGCTTTATTCAAGAAGATAACACTCTGCAATCCATGGCTTCTATGCAACAGACAGCATTTTAATCTTCATGTTATTATAGACCACGAGAGGGTTTTCAGGACTGACTTCACGTGTAGCCTTGATATTAAAAAATTAGACGTTTGGCTTCCACTTTGTGAAAAGCTATTCTCTTCCCCAGATAATGAACTGTTGTGTCAGAACTCATTGGACTGAACTAGCATAATTTGCAAGGCAAAGTCCTGATGGATATCTAACAGGCTTGAGCCCAAAGTTTGTCTTATCTCAGATGAACTTGCTTATGGAATCCAGATAAATCAGTGGCTGGAAACTCTGCTAACACAAAGCAGCTGCAGACTGGAGACAGGATAAATTCTAGTCATGCAGTTGGTATATTTCACACTAGTTGACAGCATGGGAACATTACCAGAATGTTTCACCTACACGTCACTCCAGTTTCTTTTCACAATCATAATGCTTTTGTGTACCAAGGTTAAACAGGACTTCCCTTGTCTTTTTGTGGAACGTGAAACAGCTCTGCATTAGAACCAAGGAATTACAAGTCTGAGCTGTAGAGTGCCTAGTCTGCTTTCCTATCATGTATCCCATAGGTGACCTGGAGGTAAATATGGAATTACTCTCATCAGAGAGGGTGACGTGATGAATAAAGGTCAATAAGGGCTGTTACAGATTTTGCTTTGAAAGTTTGATCCATCCAAACAAAGTGCATTTTAGCTAAGTGAAATGCAATATTAATGATCTAAAGATAAGTGATGAACAAAACCCTAGTAACCAGTGAGTCGTATTTATAGTTCATAACAAAGAAACAGCTCAACATACTTTAAAAGAGTGGTATAATGGGTGAACAGGCTCATTCCTTGGAGGTGCCAGCAGGCAAGCACTGTAATGATTTTAGTTCCCCGTCTGCTCACCTGATGCTGGCTCGTTTCCTGCATACTGGAATGGCATGTCCAGTTCCAGTGTTGACATTTTAAAGAGGGTATTGAAAAGCTACAGGGTGTGCAGGGAGGAGACACAAACATAGCTCAAGGGATGGAGAAAAATATTTATGGGGAGCAAATTTGATCTTATCTCAAATAAGACTTGAGGCAGCCATGATTAGGGCATTAGTAACCTTTCCAGGGAGAAAATCGCGTGTACAAAACGGTCCTTTAATCTTACAGAGAAAGGCATAACAGACAATTTATGGAAATTGAAATTGAGCAAATTCGTATTAAACATTTTTTAATGAGTGTGATTAACCATTGAAATTCACTGAATCCGAGTGTAACAGGTTCTTGTTCTCTTCAGCTGTGGCTGTGCTAATACTTAGAAGAAGCCAAAGCTCTCATCAGGAAAGCTAGAATCTTTCTACCTAGATGTGAGCTAAATGGATCACGCTCACACTTTTATGGCTTCAGGTCAAGACTGGCTGTGTTTTCTGAAGTAATATGTAAGCCGAAACATAACACAAGTTATTGGACTCCACCCAGGAGTAACAATGTGAGACTGACTGGCCAGGCACTTAGACATTTTCATCCAAGGGTCATGTTTTAGTTAGAAGATCTACAAATCTACACAACTTCACTCATTCACAAAATGTCTTGAATACTCATACTTGCCCAAAGCAAGCTTGCTTGCAAAAATCATTTACTTGCATAGAGGGCAAGTACTGCAATAGGTAATAAAGGCTGCATTACAACTGTGCCTCACACATGACTGAAGCCAGTAGATATTGCCTCCTGGAAATAACAGTGCAGGAGGCCTATCAACTGCTCAGGTACTGTTTAACCTGCAGGCGTTGTTGTTTGTGTTGCTTGACACAAAAATGTGTTACAGTGTTATCACTCACTCCAGCAGATATACTACTGCTAATTATCCCTTCATGTAGTCACTTTGCAGTGATATAAATAGCCCATTTAGTGTCATTTTACATTATCCAGCAGAGAACCTCCAAAGCCTGGGTAGGGCATACAAGTTACTTAAAAAGAAAAGCAGGTCACTTTAAAGATGAATGCTGTAATTTCTCCTCACGCACTTCAGATGCAGATGTTTGCATGAATCAAGTCAGTAGAGAAGGAAAACGGGAATGACGAACAAGGTGATGAAAGACATGAATTAGTAGATAGTCCTACTGCTGAGAATTCACCAAAGGCAGAGATGTAGAGGTTAATGCGAATATTATTTGCCTCAGTCTCTCCTAGATACTATACTTCACAGTTCCCCCCTCCAAATTAGTTCCATAACTTGCATCCCTTTTTCCTCCCTGCAAATGGTCACATTTCCTTGTTGTTGTATGGCTTCTTCTAGAGCCCTGCCTTAAGGACCTCTGATACCTACCCTTGAGGTCTGCCCCACAGCTGAGACATTCTGGCATATCTGAGCTGGACTGCTTACTCGAGTAGGAGGTTCAACACAATGGCAGACTATATGTGGGAGATTATGACTAGCAAATGGGACTCCCAAAGTTCAAACTGAGATTTCCAGTCCATAAATAGATAAAATCAGGAAGGAATTGTGAAACATAGGCTGGTTTGGACCGTTTGTGCACATGCATATGTCTGGAACAGCTAGAAATTCTAGACAAATGTCCCACATCCTCAACATCTGCCTAGATAAATATAAATTTAGGCAGTAAATATATCTAAATGGGGAAAAATGTTCAAAGGAGGAGTATTATTATTATTCTAAGCATCTGTAAGAAAAGATTAAAAAAACTGGGAAGTACAGACCTAACTGTTGGAGTGGGAATTGACAGAGAAGGTTAACAAAACCAAGCTGAGCAAAGGAAAATTTAGGCAGTCTTAATGAAAATTTGCTGACAGTGAGATATTGTGCAAAGTAGTAGAATCACTAAAAGGAGGCAGTATGGGCCTCATTTCACAGCTGAAGAATGAAGAGAATAATCTCAGTTAGATATTTGGAAAAAGAGGTGGCACAGAGGTCTGAAATTTGTTTCATATTTTTCCAAGTACTGTAATCATTGTTGGCACTGTAGTCCTTTCATCTGCAGTATATCTTACTTATGCTGTCTCTCTGATATGCAAGCAGTATCCATTTACTACGAACCACATGGTTTATTACCATAGCCAGCTTGGCTCCAGGAACAGCGTTTTGCTTCCCCGTGGCAGAAGGCTGGAAGTTCTTCCAGCAGCAATTTGCCATACATCAGCATAGGTAGCACAGGTTACCAAAACAAGGTCTATGGTCTTCCAAAGATACTTCATCCTGAAAGACGGGCTTGGTCTGTTTGTTTTCAAGTGTGTAGTTTTGCTTTAAGACACCTAAAGAATAAATATTTTCCCGGTGTTTCTTTTCCCATTGAGTAGCCATATTGGTTGCCACAGGGACAGTAGTTGATTGACGGCAGGATGGAAGGCAGTCCAGTTCAGAGTGCACCAAAAGGTGGTTCCTCTCCCTCAGGATGTGGTCCATACTCCAGAAATCCGAGACCTTCTGTCCAACTGCAACCACGGCAAAGGACTTAGAGAGCCAGAATGTAGTAGGGGGCCTTGACAAGGAGGTAGGGAGTCACTAGTGAGTGAATTAAGGGGAACCTGGATGAACATCTCTTCAAATGTCCTCATGGAAAGGACAGCACCTCCATGAAATATGTCCTTCCCTTTAGATTGCATTTATTCACATGGCATGGTCATCTAAAAAGTGTAAAGCCAGAAGAATACAGTCTGGGATACGAAGGAAAATATTCTTTGCAAGCAGAGGTCTGTGCAGCCTCTGCGGAAAGAGGAATAAAATTTCTACAGTGTTGGACATGAAGTTCTTCCCCGAATTTGCACTGAACTTACATGCATTTTGTGTCATAAATTCTTTAAGGTGAAGCAATTTGCAAGTTCCAAAGCAATTTTAGGATATTATTTTCTGAGCAAATACCTCTAAAATGAATGTTGGAAATTTCATCCATTTCTTGAGATGACACTCAGCCACCTGCATGTCTCAAAACAGAACCAAAGTTTTAAAAAACTTGCGTACAGTTGTCCAGGGATTTTTTTATGCACAACTCTGGCACTATTTGCTATGCAAATTGGATAGCAGCATGCCCAAAATAACTTACATGTCTACCTGCCTATGTGCAAATCGATGTAAGTTAATAGGCAGCAGAAGACTGGGTCCCCACAGCAAAGTACCTAGATTTACAATTTATAAATCAGCAAGACCTCTCTGTTGCTGCCTCATAACTCAGTTGCCCATTGAAATTACCTCCCATCTTGCATACCTCTAGCAAGTTTTTTTTCTTCTGCCGGTCTTTCTAACAGCATCATTTGTAAGTATGTTACCCCTCTGTGGGCCAGCTCCAGAGCCTGTTGAAGTCAACAGAAAACCTCTCATTAGTTTCAGCAGCCTTTGCAGTAGGCAGGAAGTAAATAGGCATATTGCATACTTTGTTTTTTAGAAGCTTTTCTTCATGTCAGGTTACTCAAGGTACAATTGTGAAGAAATCAGAAGTGGTTTGATGGAAATGAGCATGTGTCCTGCAAAGTCTGGAGAGCTGGAGCTGAAGCCCAGGAGCTCAGAACATAGCATGTGCTGCGTGGTTTTACCAACATTTCAACATTTTCCCAAAGATTAATTCACAGCACTTCTCCAGGGGAGTCAGCATAAGTAGTTGCGACAGACCAGGCAGGATAACCCTTTTATCCACACTACATCCACTCTTGCATTTCACCGCTAACAATACTGCTGTGATGTTCATCTCCTTAAGCTTTTTGGTGTTTTAAAGACAGCTGGAAATTCTATTAACCACATATTTTTCCCTTTCAAAAGAAATGCTGCTTCTTTGGAAACAAAACTTTTAGCAGGAATGAGTCCATCTAGATGAATCTCCTATATCAAAAGTATTTTCAGTTAAAAAGAAAAAGAGTCCTATTTGCAGGTTGTTATTTTTTAGCAAAATAAGTAAAACTGAGCTTATTTCCAATGCTTTGAAATTATCATGGTGACTTTTTTTTTCCTCACACCAATTCATTATTATAATTATTTCTATTAATGCATCTCCAGTTCTTGCACCTGTCATCTGATATGTGCACTGAAAATATGACAAGATTATTCCCCACCTCCTGTCCAGCTTCCTGGGGTTAGGAGAACTGGATTTTCACCCTTCATATTAGCAGCTCGTCACACCTTCTGTTATTTTGTTTGTGTCCATGCGAGCTGCTGCATTTTTAAATCCTTTAGCCAAGCAGCTCTCTTAATACATCCTAGATCGATGTTGCTTAGAGGAATATTGCAATCGATCCCTGCCCTTTTCTAGAATGAAGTGCTCACTGCAGCACCGGTAACTCTGTTCTAAATATGCACCATGCCTCAGACACAAAGCACTCTAAGCATTTTGCAACCTTAAATTTAGTGCTTGCTGGCCTATGAACCCAGAACAATGGTCAGAACATGCCAAAAGCTCAGGCAAGTTTCCTTTGCAGGGTAACACTACAGAACAGATAAGTGAGTAAGAAGGGATTTCTATACCTCCTCTGGGAAGCCCTACAAAGGCGTTTCTTCTGTGTGAGTGCAAACAGAGTGACACAGACTCGGGGGTGATTTTTGCAGCCACCCTCCCCATTCGGCATAAAAAACTTCCTATTTATGTTGGTGTAGCTTTGTGAATATTCGACTAAGAGTCTGAATGACGGAAGAGGATAGAAAAAGCCTAGGCCATGTATATCAGCATAATCAGATTTTACAATTGCAGACCTTGAGGACAGTTGCATTTGAAGTCATACGTAGTTGCAAGGGAATTAAATACAATTCTCTGATACCTGATCATAAGGTTTGGTCAAGGACAGCAGCATTGCTTCTATTTATTATGCATAAAGCACTTATGATCATGGGACGCTTGCTAAAATACACATGAACTGCTCTGCAGGAGGCACCTACAAACAGCTGGATTTCAGGAAGGACCAGAAGGTCTTACCTCTCTCCCTGAAAACTCTTACACTTTCTTTTCAATAGGGTTTGGAAAGAATAATAAAAGGAGCGTGCTTTCAGCCACATTCAGCCTAAATCAGCATCTTTCCTACTGCTGCTGGGAGCTCATGTTGTGACAGGTCATTGCAGGATCCATAAACGCAAAGATGAAAGCAACTGAACCTCTTGAGGGAAAGGCAGAGAGGGTAAAGCTGGAGGTAGCAGCAGGGTGCCACAGGATGGGAGGGGAAATCTGGAAAGAAACCTTGAGATTTGCTCTTCCCTGCCTGGCAGAGGCTGAGCTGTTCTTGCCTCCACTAAGGCAGCTTACTGTTTCTGTAATGAGGTTGTTATCGTTTGAAGGCTAATTATCCTTGCCAGAAAAACAGACAAAAACAGAGATATTGGGAGAAGGTGAAGTTCTAACAAAGTGAAAGCTAGCAGAGATATAGGACAGGGCCTCTCCCCATCCTGTCCAGAACCACAAATCTGAAGAGACCCTCCTGTTCTATAAGAGAAGAGAGATGCTGCTATCCTATTTACCCTAGTCTATCATGTGAATAATTATTTCCTAACTCTTGGTGTTCTCTAAGTAGCTCTCTAAGCTGTTTGTAGGTGAGCCCGGAATGAGCATGCACTCAGCTGGTCATCACTCTCTGGCTTTCAGACTTTGAGCTTTAGTAAAAGTTAAAGCAGTATGGGCTTAGGAAAGGGGAGACTAATTTTGACGCTTTCATCTGGGATGATGCATAACTAATACAGGGAAAACACTCAATTCAAAACTCTTTCAGAAGTAAAATAATGTTTTTTCTTTAATATAAAATCGACTTTTTGACTTAAAGGTAACTAAATATCCCGAATGCCAATATTGTCCTTTTCCATAAAAAAACATTTCCATAAAAAATATGGTGCTTGTAGAGGATAATAATTCTTGTGTGTCATGCCCTATCTTCTCATCTAATGAAGGTGTCATAGCATGATTTCATCTCCAACACTGGACTATGGAGCATCCCTTATCGCCCTCGTGATACACATCTCTGCAGGCACAGGAGTGGCTGCTATTGAATTTTGCAGGTTATTTTTAGTCTTCATCATTTGCTCTGCATTGCAATTGGATAAATCTGACTGAAATGGAAAAGTTTAGTAATTTGGCACTATTTAGTCCCCAATAACTACAATATATGGGCACAAGTCAGTACTGGGAACTCTGAAAATTGTGCTGCTATTTCTTTGGAGTACTCCCTCAGCTGCCATGAACAGGACCTGTAAGTCTGGCAAGCAAAGTCTGTCAAACACAGGGAGACTATACCCTTAGGTCTTTGATCTACAATATTCATTAGTATCCTGCATGTTCCCAAGAAATTGTTGCTTTGATTTTCATCTGGTTTGGTTTAAGTGTGTTTGAGTTCATGGGATGTTTTGATTGTCTCTTCAGTATTTTTACACACAAACTCTCTGCTATAAAGCTGCCATCTATGTCTGAAATATACACCAAGCATGCTGAGGTTTTCCTCCCTAGAGAGCTTCTGTTCTCTATGAAACACTGAATAAAATTCATATGGGTGTTTCAAAGCCAAACAATAAAAAAAAAAAGAAAAAGAAAATAGTTTTTGCAGGATTGAGTGAGTCAGATTTAACCATCTTTACCAGCATTATGTCATCCAAGCAATGTTCTCACTTCAACAATAAAAATATTGTTGCAGTTAGTCTGTACATTTCATCCTCAGATTACATCACAAATATTAGGAAGCTTGTGCTACGTGTGAGGTTTACACCCTCCAGATCAGAAAGGCATAGAGGAGGATTTGTCTTTGCAACAAAATGGCAGCAAACACTGAATAAATCTCATGGGCACCACTCGATGAGTAATGATGAACACTTTTGGTGTCTGTAATTAAAGTCCTTTCATTGTCACTGGACCAGGCCTAACCTCTGATGCTGCACTGGGGACCAGTGCCATTGCTTTACTGTCACTTATCTAGTCTGTCCACTGAGGGCAAATCAGGACCATCTTAAAGATGAGACTCACCACCAGTTTCAGTAGCAAAATTTTTCGTCATAAACTCTGGTAGGGTTAAGAGCTGCCCAATGGTGTATGGGACATCCTGAGTTTTCCAGCATCCTTAGCAGGCCACTTAGACCTGGCCCTAACAGATGACCATGTGAAACCACTGGCAAAACTTTTTCTTAACCTGAGTAGACAGTGTCACACGAGCAGTGTCCGCAAAGGCCATCTATGCTGATTCAGCCTTCTGCTTTGACCCACAGCCTAGGACACTCCCATGTCAGATTCCTCTTGTTTCTATGAGTTATTTATATTATAGTAATGCTCAGAAGCCCATTCAGGAGCCAGCTGCCGTACTGGTGGACATCACAATAATCCCTTACTATGAGCTGGAATGGCTGTCATCTTCTGTAAACTTCGTTACGAAAACAATTGGCTCCACTGTGGATTTCTTTGCCCCCCTGAGCTGGAAAGTCTGGACAGTTAAGGCTAACTCTGATCGCATGTAGTAAATGCAATCCCTGCCCCCAGGATCTTCCAAAGGTTTGTAACAGAGAGCAGTAACTTGCAGTGCTGTGAAGTGACTTGCTCCTTTCTTCTGCTGATGGGTGAAATGAAAGGTTCAGCTCCTGCTGAAGAGAGATATTGTAGGCACACAATGCTGTCTTCAACAGCTACACTGGGAAGATTTTCTGATGCACTTCTTGGGACCTGCTGCAAAATGGTACATCAAACAGCTCGTTCAGTACTAAAAGCAGCAATATGCTGTATCGGACCTACAGATCTCAGGTATTATGCCATGTGTTTGCTTGGTCAAAGCCCCTGACACTTATGTGTTAATTAAGAATAGATCTGCTGTTGTCATGACACAGCAGTTACTCAGAGTTATCTGAGTTCCGCGCAAAATGAGAAAAAATGCTCCAACTTTGGAAGATCACAGAAGCATAGAATCATAGAATCATAGAATGGTAGGGGTTGGAAGGGACCTCTAGAGATCATCTAGTAAGATATGCCATCATTATTTAGTTTGTAATACAAAGCAAGCAGATAGAGCAGGAAGCACTGCAGAAGAGTTAATTCTTCATCATAGGCTTTGGCAGAATAAAATCTAGTAGTAGGTAAGGAATTGCCCATAGGGAGCAGATACAGGATTTCTTAGAAGGAATCCCTGAGAGACACCATTAAAGCAGTGTATTTGTCGACTTTATCTGTCCCAGGCCTGGCTCATAGCATTAAACTTTGCGTGACCTGGAGCAAAAAGAAAAACTGATGTCCTCTGAGCTGTGAAGAGGTACTGAGGTACAGTTAGGGAAGGAAGCTGGGAGTCCTCATTTTTCACACCCTCCTCTTCTAGCAGTAGGTATCCCACCCATGTACCATAATTGAAATAGAGAAGTACTAACACTTCAAACTGTGTTACAGCTTTGGTGTAAGTTGTTTATTTTTATGGCCTGGCACCTTTGAGGCAACAGAAAAATGACTGTTATCCTTACTGAAAACCACATCTGTCTCTGAGATCATGCACTGTATGCTGTCCTCGTGATATCATGGGACACAGCTGAAGATTCAAAGCTCACTGGTATCAAGGGGAGTTTTCCCACTGACTTCCACGGGTGCTGGATAAGGCCTTCATTCCGCTACTTTATGAATGTTCAGTATTAAATGTTTCTTTTTTACAGGGTTACTAGTGTATAGGTCTGATGTACACAGGACACTGGAAAGCATTTTTACTGCCAACCCTCTGTTTGAGCCAATGGGCACTTTGGCATATTATGGTCCATTATTTTTGACTGAGGCTCTAAACTTCACTGTAAAAATGCTATCCTTGTTGTTAGTTAGCTGTCTTGAGTGTTGCCATAAACACAGGTTCTTGCCAGCCAGGAGACAAGTAAGATAATTTCTGATGATCTAATGAACACCTGGTTATTCCCAGTAAGAAGTAGGATGCCTGAGCTGGGATCACAGCGATTTAAAGACCAAACTCAATCGCGAATGGGGCTGTACAGGCCTTTTGGAGATGTGTCTCCTCCTTGGCTACTTACCCACTCTCTGCCAGCAACTCACACATAGAGGGATAAAACAGACAGAGCCCTAATCACACATTTTACCTAAGGACTAAGGTTTATATAAAGCCTGTTAAAGCTTTTAATGTGCATTATAGGCCAGTGAGCAGAGATTCCCTCCAGGCTGGTATGGCATTTATTGACCCTGTTTTACCAATGTCGTTGTGGAGAAAGCTGTGGTTTTGTGCCAGCAGCAGCACTGGAAGGAGACATGACAACATGCACCTGCCGGCATAGTCCCAGCAGCTTTTGAATTGCTCTACTGCATTTCATTTTACAACTTTATCGATCTATAACAAGCAAAGAAATATGGAAAACTTAAGACAAAAAAATGACACTAGGCAGCCCTGCTATACACAGTTTTGGCTCAGAATTTTTCCCAGCCAGTGATTTTAAAAATTGTCATGGGTTTGAAAAGGGATTTGAATAATTAACGGAAAATAAGAAGAATGTAAATAAGAATGCTAAATATGAAGATAACAGCCCTGGAGGTTGGGACAGCATCATCTGTCTGTATGGGTGGTAGCACCCTATCTTGCAGTCTCCTATTGGCACCACCGTGGATAGGATATCCTCTCTGAGTCATTTATGATAGCCAGATGTAGGGGGGTTTTGTGACAAACTAGAAAAAATACGAAGGCTTCCAGAGACAGGAGCATTACAACGGAGCTAAGCAGTGAAGCTCTGTACAGCTTTTTCTTCCTTTGACATCAAAGAGGATTTCCCAACTGCCCAGTCTACATGCTTTTGCAAAGCTCGCTTCTGCAGTGGTATAGTTAATAAATAACTGTGGGGTTTTTTATCTCCTGATTTGAGAATGGCAGGTGTTTATATGCTTTAAAAGAATTCAGCAGGCCTTTTTTAAATAAATAATGGCTCAGAAGCCTTATATCTTGAGCTTTGACTTCCAAAATAGATTTTTCAAATGGTAGATTTGTATGCAGGTGGATAGCACCCCGGGTGCCCTGCCTGCTTTACAGCAAGATTGCTGGGCCAGGCAGCGGTGAAATCAGGCACACTGGAGGGGTCATTGTCAGTAATGAGACTTTTCCATGTGGTTCTTTGCTAAGAGCAGGGAGCTATGTGGGAAGCCCATGTGTATCCTAGGCTGTGGTACCTAGACAAGGCCACTTCTCTGAAATGTAGGCAAAGCTTAATATTATCACCCAGCAGATAGAGTAGGGCCAGACCATTCCTGCTACAGAAAGGGAAAGGGGATGAGGGGATAAAGGGTGGGGACGGGAGGTAGAAGGGCTGGCATGTCTCCAGGTGCTCCTTCTTCCTCAGAGATGACAGCAGCAGCCTGGCACTCCAAAGCTATGGCATGGACATTCTCTAAGGACTGGTGTTACAGCCCCTGCTTACACAGCAACATGCAATAAGCAGGTTTTACCCAACAGCTCTCCTGCAAAAAC
The DNA here is from genome assembly GCA_013398225.1 of Steatornis caripensis. NCBI lineage: Eukaryota > Metazoa > Chordata > Aves > Caprimulgiformes > Steatornithidae > Steatornis > Steatornis caripensis. The sequence goes on from VZSC01011481.1 coordinate 230,451, forward strand.
TACCAAAAGCCTTTAAAGTTTTTGGAATGGTGAATCCTGAGTTGGGATAAAGGAACAGATTAGATGCTTGCAAATATAGCATGTCCCACCAGCTCTGCTGAGCTGGTAGGAGCAAGAGGTCATTTTGTCATGGTTTGCATTCAGCAAGTGTTCCTGGACTATCACTGTGCTTTTAAAAGGGAGGTGTTTTGAAGATGCTATATACACTTTTTTTTCCTCCCGCATCACCAGACAGATATGTTTCATGTTGGTTTTTCTTGCAGAGTAACTTGTGCTTGCCACTGTGATCAGGTGAAAAAAGCAGATACCTTTAGCAAATTGATTCAAAACACACCAGGGAATAAAAGTAAATCCATTAAGGTTCAAATATCTGAAAAGCAAAAATCAAACTCATACTCATTCTTCATGATTCCTTCCATCATCTGTTCTAACTCAAAAAGAGCCTCTTTGGTTGAGAAGACATTTCTTAAAAAAAAAAGAAAAAAAAAAGACCCATTAAATGCTGAGTGCTAGCAAGTTTAATTGGCCAAGATTATACATGCTTTTACAGAAATATAACAACTACCCACGAGGGAGAGGGGGAAAAAAAGAGAGAAGTTTCTACCTACGAAGTCTGTTTTATGTATTGAAATGCAGTAAGCTGTATCATTCAGCTGCTGTGTCTCTATAGTTTAATCCAGGATCCTTTTCCTGGGTCTCTTCCCACTGGTTCTCAGTCACAGACGTGGGGTACTGCTTGAGGTTACTTTTAATCCAAACCAAGGACAAATTAGTCACTAAATGGAAAGCTATAAAATGTCAGAATTAATTGGTATTTGGCATGAAGCTCCATGATAGAGACAGCTGGGTGAAAATACCAAGTGCTACCTTCCTCCTACTGTTACTACACTGACTAGGTGCATTCTTCCACTACACAGCAAATGTGATGTACAACCGTACTTAGGTGATCCAAGCCAAGACACTTTACCTCATATTCACAATCAACTAAAAGTGTATATGTGGCTGGTTACTGCTGTTCAGCTGATGAGTGGTAACATGTTAATTCCTTGTTACTCAGTCACATCTCATTGCTCTTAAACTGGAGCATAAATTTTCACCATAACTCATGATTTGGATGACAGGACTAAAGCCTTGGGCAGATGTCAGCTTCTTCCCAGCTGGTCTTTGTGGGTGTATCTGGAATAGGTTTTGTCCACGAAATCCAAAATCTTCCTGATTATTCTGATGAAAGCAAAATAAATCAAAAGAAAACCTCTGAGAAAAATCCCTTGACAAACAAGGTTTCCCAGTCCCCTATTAAAGGTTCCTTCTCATAGAGTTCTAGTAAACTTAGTTTGCAATGCATGTGGTAGATTTGAGTTGAGTTTTGATGTCTCGTATTTTTCATCTCAAAACTGTGTGGGACTATGAATCTTGATCCAAGCGGAGCCAAACTAGAATAATTCAATGACTTCTTTCAAGCCTTCTTCTGAAAATTTGGAAACATACCTTTATGTTCCTTTTCAAATATTGCCATGAATGATTTGTTCAAGGGATTTTGGGGGGTGGAAGTAATTTAATTCAAGTCTCCATAGCTCCTGCTCAGGGCCATCATTTCTTTACCATCCTCCTTGGCAGGAGTTGAAGCACACAGCAGAGGGTGTGCCCTCACAGAAGGACGGTGCCATGTGTCAGTCATCAGTATCCACTTCTTTGACTACAGACCTTTTTCCAGCTTGATCTACTCATAAAAACCCTCAAAGCTCCAGCTGAAAATGGCTGGTGACTCCAACTGTGCAGCTGTGACTCTGGGAAGCTCCCACAGACAAATTAAAGCAGGATGAGACTGATGGTCCCTTGATTCTGCAGACAGTGACCCCAGCACCTGCCTCCATCCTCCTCCCTTGCTGAGCTGCAACATTAGCTAATGTGTTCTTGATTGCTGCTGCACTTAAGCAAATGAACTAATGGAAAGTTGTTAAATGCAGAGCAAACAATTAATTAAACACTTTATTTTTGTGCTTTTTGAAACAGGAAAAATAAACCAAAATGTGACTTTACTCCCCAGCCATTGCCACCTCTCACACATTTTCTTTTTATCAGCACGGCACCCGCTCTGCTAATGACCTGTCTTTTCATAACATAGACTTAATGGCTCAACAAACACCACTGTGTGACAAATAGGTTCAGTTAGTTTCTCAATCTCACTCCAACTGTTTACAAAATGTTTTGTTGGCATTTAGGGTTCTGTTTTCTGAAATATGAGTCCTGGACTTAGTACATGCTATAGGATACCTACCCTGTTCGTTTCTGTAAGGTCAAGACCTTCCTCCAAGTAGAGTCCTCCTGGCAACGGAGTTGCTAAGTCTCAGAATTCATTCAGTGTAAGCTTTTATAGCTTTTAAATTCTGAGGATCCTTGATGAGGTAATATCTTTCTGGTATTAAAAATTGTGTATCAAGAACTGTACCCCACAGGTAGATAAACTCCCTAGGGAGAATCAGGATCCCTGTGGGGAAGAAGTTGGAGATACAGAAAAAAACATTCCCATGTCTTTAAACAAATACTAGGTTTAGGCCCCTATCTTTTGTGGTACTGCTGCTGTGGTAGTAGTTCTATTGGTCTCTGCAAAGAGAGCCATCTAGAAGTGGGGAACTCAGGAGCAAGAAGATGGAGGGACCAAATAATAGAAGTTGACCAGATTTTGAAACCAGAGTTCCTAACCACATAAACATCCTTTCTCAGGGATGCGCTCTGTGAATCTCTCTTCATCTATCCTCGATTTTCAGGAGGCATAAAACTCAGTTGGAACATTGCTTCTGGGCTAAAACTCGTACTGACGCTTTTAGCCAGAAAGCAATTTTATTTTGCATACTTTGAAGAAAAAAAAGGTTGTGTGAGTGATCTCAAGCTTACAAAGTTTGAAATAAACAAACAAAAAAAAAAAGACAAAACCAAATTGAAGTTAGTTTTCCTGAAGATGCTTTTTTAGTATTTACATAATGGGTTTGTATTTCTAAAAAGAAAATTTTGCAGACCATTGAACCACAGCTCAGCGACTAAGTGAGTTTGCTACTAAATCATTCAAAACAAGAGTTATTTAGCTTTTAGAAGAAGTGAAACATATTGTTGCATAAGGCTCTGAAAGGACTGTTACGGGTTTTGTGCACCATTAAAGCAAAACCCCCAAATAATCCCTTAGTACATAGGTTGGAAAACCATAGCCTATAATGAAGCTATGAATATTTATTATAGCAGAACTAAAGCAAGTGAGAAGTAGCTTTGGCCTAATAGTCTATAATGCAGCTAGGTGGATAATCTGAATATTACAAAGTCGAGAATTTACTAAAGCTAAATAACAGAAACCTGCTATGAGAGCAGCTAGAAATATGGGAAGATACAAACCTTGCTGCTGTATTGGACCAAAGGTGACTGTGCTGCAGCCTTCTGCCTCCATTAGGGGTCAGCAGCAAGTGGTGAGGGCCAGCAGCTTCTCATGGCATTTACAATCCTCTACTGTCTCAAGCAGGTCTTGTGAGCAGACAGTCCTTCCTGAGGTCGTCTTTCAGCCCATGTCCCACAGAACTCCGTGGTTCTGGCACAACACTTGAACAGACTGATCCTGGTCCTGTCCACATACCCAAACCATGTCATCCCTATACTTGCGTTGTGTTGGAGTCTTGGGCACAGCCCACATCTAGAGATGGCATTAATGGTGTTTTCTGCCCTTGTCTTACTACTTCTTTCATAATTTCTGATGAAAGTTTTTGTTTCTCTGATTTGACTGACATTTCTGTATTCTGATTTGGCTGATATTTTTGACCCCTGCCACATGGGGCAGTGTTTTCAGGGAAATCTGCAATGACTAATTTAGAGTCTATACTGCATAGATAGCTGGAGTTATTTTTCCTGTTTTGCATTACTTTGCACCTAGCAACACTGAATTTCATTTACCGTTTTATTACTCAGCCTCTCCTTTCATCCATCCACAACTATTTATCTGCACCATCAACTTCAGGATCGTCAAATCTAAGTAAGTTTGTGTTAATGCAAACTCTGTCACTTCACTTCTCCGTACTTTTCCCAGATCATTCATTAATATCTTGAACAGCTCTGGTTCCGTATTATCTTCAACTCTTTTACATTGTGTTCTGACCACTTTTAAGAGTGTTTATTGCAAAGTGATGACTTTTAGTAACCAGGTATTAATTTATAAGATTTTCTTTATTATCTCACATTCACTTTATGTTTTACTCAAATATGATTATTTTACACTATTTTTTCTCCAGTAACTTTGTTCTACCTTCCCAGAACATCCTGAAAATTCAAGCGTATTTTATCAGCCTGATGCATCCTTTTCAACATCTACTTTGACTTCTTCAGTGGGCTATGGTATATATAACTTTCTCTTCCACTGACACTTCAATTTTAGGCCTTTTTTTTTCCAGATTCATTCCCTGTATGGGAATGTCCCAATTTCCCCTGGAGTAAACACCAAGACAGATAGTTCATTTAACTTTCCTGTTTACTGTTTTCACTGGGTGCTTAGGAACATTCTACAGTTTAGAGGTTGTTAATAGCTCCCCAATGACTAAAACTGAGAACTAAATCCATCTCTTATTGCTTTCAGAGGGAGTAATCCAGTCAATCTATCTGCATATTTAGAATTTAAGTGGGCCAAATCTTCACTCAAGACAAAAGCTGAGATTCTTAAAATGTTTTTGACCTTGAAGTCCTGGTAATGAAGTGTTTATTTAGTCACATCTAGTTATTAGTTTCTACACATAAATGAGGGTTTGAGGTGGGGCGGGATCCTCTCCTTCTGTGTTCTAGAGCTTGTGTTAAAAGACCTGTTCTTTCCAAAAAAACCAGAAGACTTAACTTGTGTCATATAGCACCACTTAAGAAATTTGTTAGGTTTTTTATTTTTACCTTACATCTGTCATCTTGGGTGTTTTTGTTTTTTATTTGTGTTGGGATTTTTTTGTAGCTTGTTTTGTGAGAGCATTGTGAAAAACAAAGGCGCAGATTATGCTGGCACCCCAAAGAGCAGGTGCCTGTGGGTGACAGGCAGCTCTGTGCCGTGGTGCTGTGCAGGACTGATCTCAGAGCTGGAGGACCCCAAAGGCTGCTCTTAGTAGCAGCCGCTACTAGTTGTGATTATGTTGATGAAAGGTGTAATGAAGGCTTTG
>VZSC01011481.1:237451-269695 GCA_013398225.1 Steatornis caripensis
ATTAATATCTTGAACAGCTCTGGTTCCGTATTATCTTCAACTCTTTTACATTGTGTTCTGACCACTTTTAAGAGTGTTTATTGCAAAGTGATGACTTTTAGTAACCAGGTATTAATTTATAAGATTTTCTTTATTATCTCACATTCACTTTATGTTTTACTCAAATATGATTATTTTACACTATTTTTTCTCCAGTAACTTTGTTCTACCTTCCCAGAACATCCTGAAAATTCAAGCGTATTTTATCAGCCTGATGCATCCTTTTCAACATCTACTTTGACTTCTTCAGTGGGCTATGGTATATATAACTTTCTCTTCCACTGACACTTCAATTTTAGGCCTTTTTTTTTCCAGATTCATTCCCTGTATGGGAATGTCCCAATTTCCCCTGGAGTAAACACCAAGACAGATAGTTCATTTAACTTTCCTGTTTACTGTTTTCACTGGGTGCTTAGGAACATTCTACAGTTTAGAGGTTGTTAATAGCTCCCCAATGACTAAAACTGAGAACTAAATCCATCTCTTATTGCTTTCAGAGGGAGTAATCCAGTCAATCTATCTGCATATTTAGAATTTAAGTGGGCCAAATCTTCACTCAAGACAAAAGCTGAGATTCTTAAAATGTTTTTGACCTTGAAGTCCTGGTAATGAAGTGTTTATTTAGTCACATCTAGTTATTAGTTTCTACACATAAATGAGGGTTTGAGGTGGGGCGGGATCCTCTCCTTCTGTGTTCTAGTTCTTGTGTTAAAAGACCTGTTCTTTCCAAAAAAACCAGAAGACTTAACTTGTGTCATATAGCACCACTTAAGAAATTTGTTAGGTTTTTTATTTTTACCTTACATCTGTCATCTTGGGTGTTTTTGTTTTTTATTTGTGTTGGGATTTTTTTGTAGCTTGTTTTGTGAGAGCATTGTGAAAAACAAAGGCGCAGATTATGCTGGCACCCCAAAGAGCAGGTGCCTGTGGGTGACAGGCAGCTCTGTGCCGTGGTGCTGTGCAGGACTGATCTCAGAGCTGGAGGAGCCCAAAGGCTGCTCTTAGTAGCAGCCGCTACTAGTTGTGATTATGTTGATGAAAGGTGTAATGAAGGCTTTGAAGGTCTACCCTGTGCCTGTGGCCACACTGCTTCCTCCATAGCACAGAACCATTGGTGATGCAGATGTCTTATATGCTCCTCCCTTCTGGGCAGGGACCGACCTCCCCAGGCAGCTTCGGGTGGCCTGAGGGTAAAATACAGAGACCACTCACATATGGCTGCTCGGTCCCTGGTAGATCTCTTTTTTTCTCTTTTTGTGCAGAAATCATACCCCTTCTCAGTGAGAAAACTATTGAGTTCCTAAATCTGTGTAGGACAAGCTGACATAAGTCCTGTAACGTCACATTCTAATTAATACTGCTTATAAAGGGGTCCCCATTTATACCAGATTATCATCCGCATCTTTAGGCTTCAAGTTATTAATTCATCTTCTGAAGTAAACCTGTATACACAAGCCAGCCTTCACTGGAGAAAATAAACTTTGACAACAGTTTTTGAATCTGGCCTTCTCAAGGTTGAATTTCCTGAATACTAGTATTTAAAACTCAACAGGATCTTTTGAAATTAATAAAGCAAAATCTTCCATCTTCTGTTGGACAATGACTAGGATTTAGGGGTGTGTTTTTCTGGTTTTTAAGAAGATGCATATTTCTTTTCAGTTCCCTTAAGATAACACAAATTGTCTTGATCTAAATAATATAACCTTCTTGCTAACATTTATTAATCCTCTGTTACAGAAACACATTTTCCCACAGAGTATTTCTCCTTCCCTCAGGCAATGCAGTCAACCAGGAAAAGATAAAAAAAATCACATCCCTCACACAAATGTCTGAGTGTGCACACACACACACAGGGGCTCCCCCACAAGAGCCTCTAGGAGAACCAGGAGTACATGGACAGCAAAGATATGGCCCATTTCTTCTCCAAATCAGACTGTCTGTTACCCATTGAGGATTGTGCAAGCCCGACTGCAACGTGTAACACTGAAGTTAAGATCACTCTAGTCGGGAGCACAGACAAAATCAATGGCTTATAGCTACTTACATTTATCAGCTGAAGTGGTCAAATCCTTTATGATATATGATCCTTTGAAAGAACTTAGTTATGGTTGATTTCTCTGTATTTTCCATTCTTAAACCAGTGAGCAGATCACAAATTTTTGAAAAGCAATTACTATTCAAACAAGGGATACTTTCTTCTTTTTGGTGCTGGCCTGTGTACCTAAGACTGATGATTTGACCAAATCACAGGAAGCTTTTATTTAGTTTTCCACCACAAATCATTTGGCATTTATCATTGGGAGAATGATAAGAAGAAAATGGTGGGCTTGTACATAACAAGTTACCACACATCATCTAAGCTACACTAAGTGGCTGTGTAAGTGTTAATATCTTCTGTCCACTGTGCAGGAAAAGGTGGCTTCCTCCCAGCCCATTTCACCTCTCTATCAGAGGACAGCAGTGCACCAGCTGCCTGGTGAGCAAAAGCAGTGGGTCCCCCACTAGCTCAGTTGCCAAAACAAATATTGTCCTGATTAGACCCAATGCAGTATTCCCTCCCATACACATCATGCTCAGTNTAATGAAGGCTTTGAAGGTCTACCCTGTGCCTGTGGCCACACTGCTTCCTCCATAGCACAGAACCATTGGTGATGCAGATGTCTTATATGCTCCTCCCTTCTGGGCAGGGACCGACCTCCCCAGGCAGCTTCGGGTGGCCTGAGGGTAAAATACAGAGACCACTCACATATGGCTGCTCGGTCCCTGGTAGATCTCTTTTTTTCTCTTTTTGTGCAGAAATCATACCCCTTCTCAGTGAGAAAACTATTGAGTTCCTAAATCTGTGTAGGACAAGCTGACATAAGTCCTGTAACGTCACATTCTAATTAATACTGCTTATAAAGGGGTCCCCATTTATACCAGATTATCATCCGCATCTTTAGGCTTCAAGTTATTAATTCATCTTCTGAAGTAAACCTGTATGCACAAGCCAGCCTTCACTGGAGAAAATAAACTTTGACAACAGTTTTTGAATCTGGCCTTCTCAAGGTTGAATTTCCTGAATACTAGTATTTAAAACTCAACAGGATCTTTTGAAATTAATAAAGCAAAATCTTCCATCTTCTGTTGGACAATGACTAGGATTTAGGGGTGTGTTTTTCTGGTTTTTAAGAAGATGCATATTTCTTTTCAGTTCCCTTAAGATAACACAAATTGTCTTGATCTAAATAATATAACCTTCTTGCTAACATTTATTAATCCTCTGTTACAGAAACACATTTTCCCACAGAGTATTTCTCCTTCCCTCAGGCAATGCAGTCAACCAGGAAAAGATAAAAAAAATCACATCCCTCACACAAATGTCTGAGTGTGCACACACACACACAGGGGCTCCCCCACAAGAGCCTCTAGGAGAACCAGGAGTACATGGACAGCAAAGATATGGCCCATTTCTTCTCCAAATCAGACTGTCTGTTACCCATTGAGGATTGTGCAAGCCCGACTGCAACGTGTAACACTGAAGTTAAGATCACTCTAGTCGGGAGCACAGACAAAATCAATGGCTTATAGCTACTTACATTTATCAGCTGAAGTGGTCAAATCCTTTATGATATATGATCCTTTGAAAGAACTTAGTTATGGTTGATTTCTCTGTATTTTCCATTCTTAAACCAGTGAGCAGATCACAAATTTTTGAAAAGCAATTACTATTCAAACAAGGGATACTTTCTTCTTTTTGGTGCTGGCCTGTGTACCTAAGACTGATGATTTGACCAAATCACAGGAAGCTTTTATTTAGTTTTCCACCACAAATCATTTGGCATTTATCATTGGGAGAATGATAAGAAGAAAATGGTGGGCTTGTACATAACAAGTTACCACACATCATCTAAGCTACACTAAGTGGCTGTGTAAGTGTTAATATCTTCTGTCCACTGTGCAGGAAAAGGTGGCTTCCTCCCAGCCCATTTCACCTCTCTATCAGAGGACAGCAGTGCACCAGCTGCCTGGTGAGCAAAAGCAGTGGGTCCCCCACTAGCTCAGTTGCCAAAACAAATATTGTCCTGATTAGACCCAATGCAGTATTCCCTCCCATACACATCATGCTCAGTATAAAGCTGAAGGATCACAAGGGTCACTCCCTCTCCTTTTACAGCCAGGGGCCTGAGGGCACTGATGGACTTTAACAGCCCTAAGCAGCCTCACCTGGTGCTTCCACCCACACCCACTGCCCAAGAGCTTATTTCAGCCCAGCATGGGGCTGTCATGGAAGGTCCTGGTGATGTTGCAGCTCTGCTCAGCTCCTTGCTCAAGCATTGGAGGAGGACTCTGCCTGATTTTTCTGCCTTCAATCCTGATCTGTACATTCCTGCATCCAGTTCCTGTTTGCTGCTGAGTGTAGTCTGGGACTTTCCTGGGGTGTGCCCTACAGCATCTGAGTGACGTATTGTCAGTGAGGTGGGAGCTCAATATTGGTTTTGTGTATATTTTTATATATTTCATTATTGTTCTTTTTATTACTGTTATTATTATAGTTAGAATAAGCCTGTTTTAAATTTTCCAACCTGTAGGTCTCTTTCCCTTTTCTCTTTCCCACCTTTTGAGTAGGGAGGGGGTTAACAAAGAGCATCTGTTGTCTGTTTAATAGCCAGCCCAGCTTTAAACTGTGACAAATATCCATGGAGCTGTGGTCTTGAGCATCACTGCCATGTCAGCCTACAGCAATATAACTAGCTAATATAAAGCTGGCTTATCACATGGTAGCGATAAAGGGTGAAAACTGTTAATTGTTTTCTTCTGGCTTAGTGTGCTGAACTGGCCCAACAAAAATGCACAGGAGAGCTGGGATTACTAGGGAGAGGAATGTGAGCTTGGGATGGGGGTAAGGATGTGGTGATGGATTGGTGAGGGATACCTTGTAGCAGCACTCTTAACAGAAGATGTATATTATTTTCTAAGATATAAGCCTCCTTCTGCCTTTGGATGTTGATCATAGCTTGGCTGATGTGTAGGAATCTGTCAGACCATGACCTTGCTATGTTGATGCACTAGGTTTTCGAACAGATCACCCAAATTAACTCTCATTGTACTCTCGCGTTGACTAAACTTATGACACAAGCAAACTACACGTAGCATACAGAGATAAACAAACTGGAATTAAAACAGTGTTTTCAAATTCAGCAAAACCTGTTCTACAGTCCTGTTTGTCTTGGCAGTTCCCACACCAGGATCCCTGGTGACACAAAGCACACCAATGTCATAGCAAGTTTTGACTGATTTCCACCCCCAAAAAAAATTATATCAACACCAAACTGACTTTCCAAATGCTTCTCAAGGACTGGTTCCTGAATCCATGGCTATCCTCACAGGGGACAATTTACTTGACTGACTGTATCCTGCCCCTTGCACTGTGGCAGTATGTATCAATGCACCAGGCTAGCGTGACTGTACCTCTTCCTTTGAGGAGGGCAGCAGCCACACTGAAATCTCAGAGCTGGGTGAGGCAGACTCAGGCTCTGGACGATAAATAACCTTGCACAGGATTTATGACTGTTGAGAGCCTTTTTTGTCAGAAATCTCTCCAGCAGACCCCGACACTAATCCCAGTTTCCCATTCTGAGGTACAAGGGAGCCCTTCGATTTCATCCTCAGCATCTTCATATTAATTGTTTGGATTTAAAATATTATACAGAGGAAGGTTCATAGCCCAAGGCTGCTGTTTGTTTCAGTGACTGACAACTTCTCTACATTTGCCATCTGTTCCAGAAATCACTTTACCTGGAGGCTCTCCTTAGTGTTCTGCTCCCCAACTTATAAAACACCATTCCTGAACTCAGTATCAACTTTCAGTATCCATAGGAGTTAACTCTTGCCCCCCACATAATAGGCAGTTTGAAACTGGACCTGACTCTATTTTCCAAGAACTGTTCAGTGCAAGCAAGTCATCAAAGCGGGTTACATGGTACTTCAGATCATGTGATGACCATGATAGTTTTAGTTCAAGGGAAGGATCAACAATTCTGCTCAAGGCTGGTCCATGTTTGCTGCCTCTACAGTCAAGGACAAGCGTTAGTTGTAATTCCTAAACAAGACACCTATCACGTGTTCAGCCTAGATTCTCGCTCCATATCGGCAAATAATGCCATTTTCCAGGTTTAGACATGAACAGAGGAACAGTTCGAGATGTGCAGATACAAAAATTTTGGTTTTCTTTTTCTTCATTTTTTAGGTCTCTAAATGATTTAATGTATTAACAGCAAGACCTGGACACTAAGTTTGACTAGCATGTTGCCTTAGTAACCATACAAAATATTTCAATCACTTCTGAAATGTGCCTTTGTTCCGTGGGAGGTGTCGTGAACTGCATCAGTAGTTTGAGATAGTCAGAGCATGGCATCGCCTGCTGCTGTTACCTCTCCCTGCCTCCTCTCACCTGCTCTGAACATCCCTGAGATGGGGGCCACGCAGACTAAGGACTAAAATGGGATTAAAATTAGTATTATGAGAATGCAGAAGATTTAAACTCTTTCTTGAAACATCCTTGCAATCTGAGGCCAATAATACTCTGAACTGGTCATCCTCTCTTTTCCCATTAATACTAGCTGCCGCATCCCATTGTACTGTAACTATGGCTTTTCTCCTACACTGTTTTTTATACTGTGCCTGGGACTTAATCTGGTCCTGAATAACACAGCAGGCTTTTTCTTTAAAAGGTCTATTTCATGTCTCTGACAATGCTGCTCTACAATAATGAGAGAAGCCATATTACAGGGAAAAAAAAAAAAACCCTAACACTATCTTGCAACATGCAATAACAGAAGCTAATGTGCTAACCCTTTGGCATTACCTGGGCATGTAATGTTGGATCAACAAGGTATCCCTGTGCCAGAGTGTGTAAAGCAATTCAGTAGCTACCATTGATTATGTTCTTTTAGTAGGCTATCTGATGTTGTAATGAAACAGCATATGACGGGTCAGGCTCCAAATTAGAGCTTGGATTTCTGTACAAGGGATTCAGGGAAAGATTTTCCACTGCCAAAGGCCAGGGCGATTCTGCTGAAGCCAGCAGGGCAGGGCTGCTCCTGCTAGCTCAGGTCTGGTCACCCACCCCACCTTCCAGCAAACACCTGCATTGCATAACTAGCAACATGCCATGCAGGACACCAGCGGTTTCTGAAGTTCTGGGAGCAGCTGCATGTGGCCCAGTCACACTCACTACCACTAAAACTATCACTTCACCAAGACACCTTCACAGCTGCAACTTGCTAGGCTGCCACCCTTAGCATGGCTCCTAAGGCCTTCCGCAACTACCACTTGCACTGCCATCTTAGCCTAATCCTGCTCCTGCCTACCAGAAGGATTGAAATGGCTCATCTTCTCGCTACACTCGGCAGCAGATGATATAAACAGGTCCTCTTGCTGCCTTCCCTAAAGAAATGTAATATTTATTAAAAATTACATTATAAGATCCTTAGCTTCAACTTTACTTCCAGCCTCCCTTCACATACACATGAACACACGCGAATACCTTTATAACACATGAACACCTTTATAACTTGGCCGTGCCTGCCAGTAACCTCATCTGGCTTCTCTTAAACAGTTTGAGAAGAGATGGAAAAAAGAGCATGAAAATGCTATCAAAATATCAGGAGACATTTGACAGTCAGGATGTGAAAGTTTTCTAAGAATGACAGAAAAGATAAAAGGGAAAATGTTTAATTTCAGCTGGATTTTTTTTAAAACCTCAATTCTACCCCCGAGTCAAAATTATTTGGCTATAATCATTTAGCTAACAAGCACATTAACCTACTTTGAATGTTGTTCCTTAATAAAAAGGGGAAGCAATTAAGGCATAACTGAAGAAGCTGAGAGAATCAACCCTTTTCAATGGATGGGAACAATGATCTATTTCACTGTAACCACAGCAAATTAGGGAATTTTATATCATCACGCTGTGTATCTCTTTCTGAAGAATTCCTGTGTCCTAAAGAATTTGTTTTCCTCACTCTCCCTGGCCTGGTTTTGTCCCTGTTGTATTTGAGTTTGTGGCTCGTTTTCCTGTTTTTCTTATCTCAGCCCGGACACTGGTGATCCTCTGTCTTTGATTTCCGGACCAATGCATGCCCCAGCTCCCTCAGTTTTCTGACTTTAGATTCCCTTGATTATACCTTCTGCTCTGCGCACAAGGTACGTGACGTTATCCATCAGAAGTAGCTTGTGCATGGGGTGTGTATTTTTGTATCACATGGCAGGGCTTTATGCCTGAACAAGTTCCCTTGGAGGGCATAGTCTAAGCTCAGGGGTTACACATCAGATTTTAAGGAACTGCCCTTTGGGGCTAGGCTTCTAAACTGTTGGCAGATCTCTGACCTCTCTCCATGGCTCTGGCCTCACCTAAAATCTGACTCACTGGAAGCATCTAATTTCCTCCTCTAGCTGTGAAAAAGCCAAATCGCCAGCTGTGGCAGACCAGGTAGATGAGGAGCAGCAGTACACATCACACAGCAGGCTTAATAGTCATTCTTCACATCACAGAGGTAAAGTAAGGTAAAATGTCACAAAGGTTATGAGACCTTCACATACAGTTTAGTATGGAAAGTAGAACCATCACAAATAGGATTGAAAAGGACCTTGAAAAATCCTCTGCTCCATTTTCTAAAGCAGGTTGGGAAACACAACTTCTGCCATTCCTTGACTCTCCATCCATCTTGTCTTTCCTTCAACCTCTCATTTTCTTTGTTCACTTCTTCATAGCCCTGTAGCTGGCTTCTTTAACCCCTCAAAGCAGCTGGGAATACAATCTGACTGCAAGGTGTTACTACTGGGAATAAAGTTGATGGTAATAAATAAGGAGGCAGAAAACTACTGCAGGTGAAATAAAATGCAACACATGAGTCATTAAATATTGAACCAGATTCAGGCTGCATAGCCAGCCTCAATCTGTTTTTACTGATGGTAAATGATGGGCTTATATAATTTCCAGCATCCTGATGGATGGTACAACATCAGTTGTTTAGGGTGAGGAAGACAGAGTGAAAAGGGTGCTTTTTACTGTTCTTGTTAAAAGGATGATTTCTGTACAGTGCTGAGGAGTTGCAATGGCTCAGCACCTTTCTGGTTGTGGACTTTCCACTTCTCCAGTGATAATAAAAGCTGCAGCGTTTTGGAGCAGTTTGGTCTGGGCAGTTTGTAGTAGGTCCCCAAACACAAGCTTGAGGATTGATTACCCTTGTCTTGTTTTAATGAAAATTAACAACGTGGGCGGGAGTAGAGTTTTATAATTACCAAGCCACTGAAATTAAAAATAGAGGAGACGTTCTCCAAACCTTTGAGACACCATTTCCCTCCAGCCAAGTTCACCATCACATGGTGACTGAACGGAGACACACTCTGCTGACGAACCGCTGTTCTGCTGCAAGGGAGAGAAAATAAAAATTAACCTCTGATCTACAAAAGTGCTGGAGCTGCTGGCAATTAAGATATTATTTAATAAGATACCATGCTTTGAATCACTAAAATGAAGCGTTGGAGAAATCTCTCTGCCACACTGCTCCTTTCACCGCTCTCAGACTCAGACATGGCAGCCACCTGAGGAGGTTAGCGAGCTGTAATTAAATTAATAAGGCATGGCCTGACTACTAGAGACAAAGACAGAGAGAAAAGTGATTGCAGGTAATTGCTGGATGTACTGCTGTCATTTAATTTTTTTTTCGTTCTGCACCTGAAACTGGTACATTTTTTGCTGCTCTTGTGCTTGACAGGGCCTTCAGCTAGAAATCACCAGCAAAGCCACAATTTTTTCATCAGAAGTTAAAAAGAGGTTGAAATTACAGTAAAGTGCCAGCTTGTCTCTAGGTATTTTTTTGTCAGATGACTGAAAATGTAAAGATTTTTTGATATTTTTTGTTGAGAAAAAAATGCCCTTTTCTGAGAAAATTAAGATGAAAAGAACAAATTTATAAACAGTTTCCACTGGAATCCCTTCCTTTAACAAAATTGAATGTTTCTAAAAAAGTTTTGTTTCCAGTATTCTTTGCTGAGTGGTAACATGAGGACACCCTATCTCTGCTAAGGAAAAGGTTGATTGAAATGCTTTAACAACAGCTGTTGTTCAAACCATGTGTGCTGTGACCGGCTTCTTCGCTGCTCATTTTGATTCTTCCTTCCTGAAACTTGCATTCTTCCTTCCAAATCCATGAAGATCGTTATTGTCCACTGCTAAGTCCAGATTTCAAGCCGTTGGTGCTTGTCAAACTTCTCTGGGCTTTGGATCAGTCCTTTGCTCCTTATTTGATGGACTAAGTCAGAAATAGGTGTTTGGATTTTAGATTGGGTATCTACAGCTGGAACAACACATTTCTCACAGCTTCTCTCCCCACCACCCTCAAGCCAGTGGTGTAAGTCCTAGCTTGTTCAAAAGCTTAACAGGGAATGTCTTACAACTCATGGTTCACTCGCCATTTGGGCTCAGGGCAATGATCTGCACCTTTTCATATAAGCATGTCCTGTGGTGTACGCAGGGGACAGCCCCAAGTTGAAGCAGCACAAACAAATGTGGTCTTTGCAGATGGGCAGCATATTCGTGTATCTTTGGATGGAGCCCAGCACCCACCATGGAATTCAGATCTGCAGCTGGCTTAGGGCATTTGAAAGATGTGAGACTTTTAGATGTAGGGATTTGGTTCAGCTTATCAGAAAAAGAATAGCCACCTGCAAGATTTAGATCTATATCTCCATAACAGCGTTTTGAACTTCCCCAAAAGTGTTTTGATCTGGAGTTTTTGATTCAGGCTCACCTACATTCACATATCAGGTTTGGTTTCCTTCCTATTTGGAGAACACACATCACAGCTTGAACTCCCTGGCCTTGCTTTCACAAGCTGTAGGGTGAATTACAACTCCTCCTAAGTAAAAAACAATGAAACACTGAGTCTGTTTCTGATCTTGCCAAAACTTTCCTAAAAAGTGGGCCTTAAAATCGCAGTGCTCTCTGATCTAGCAAGATGGCTGACAGTTTGGATGTGGAGCAAAAGGTTGAGGCAGCCTGCAAAAATTTTGGGGTTTGCCACACAATTTGGAGAAAGCAGACTTCTGCCAATGGGTCTATATATGTTACAGCAGCAGCCCCAGGCATCTTGGGTGAGAAAAGCAAGCACGTGCTCGATGTCGAAGAGGCAGAGAGAGAGGGTTGCTGCTCTAGACAACACAATTTCTTTTTTTTCTTAGCAAGATAGAGGGGGAAGCAGGCCTGATGACCCATCAGAGAGGAATCCAGTTTTCCTGACTGCCAACCTTGAACACCATATGATTTCTTCAGACAATGAAAGAGAAAAAACAGCAGGCAAAACCTAGCTCAAAGTTTGGCCTCAGGGACTGTTGCAATTTTCTGTTCTGGGACTGCCTTCCCCAGAAGCTGGTATTAGGAGGAAGACACTTATTTTTCACTCTTCTGGTAAAATGGCAGCCGGCAGCAGGTCATTTCTATCCCTTGCAGCTTTTCAGCTCTCACACAGACAGATAGCCACACTGGGAAAAGCAGGAATTGTGGAAGACTGACCTTAGCATTTCTTTTCTCAGACTGCTACCCATTAAGTGGATTACTGTGCCCTCTCTATCCATCTCTCTCTCCCTGTGTAGTTCACGTAATACAGTCCCCTGGAAGAAAACAGGCATGCATATTCATGGGACGCCTTGTGATTAATGCTATCATCAACTCAGAGCTTTGAGGTTTTGTTAGTGGTGGGGATATTTCTGTCTTTACAAACCCCATGTATGCTCAAATTTGGGTTACACAGAACTGTTTGACTTTCCCTTGATTTAGTGCAGAACGAGAGTGCTGCTCACTCCAGCAGTCACACTAAGACTTCTTCTGCCTGTGGTTCTGAGAAGGAAACTCTTTGAGGGTATTACACAGTTGAGTAAACAAAAGGAACAAGTGTAGCAGATCTGCACTAAAAAGCTCTGAGGCTCAGAGAGAACAAAAGGAAGAATACGTTAAAAGTCCTTAGATTTAAGAGAACTGCAGATAACGTGACTGCTTATGCCTTGACTGAAAGTCATTTCCTGAGCACACTGTGGGGACTGATCCTGGACAACAAGGTTCATTATCTCACAACACTGGCACTCATCAATGTAAAATTCAATTGGGCAACAGCAGAGTCCCTACAATTTCCTCAGATGTCCAGCTCCATTTTCAGAGAAATCCCCTCCAAAGGAGTGCAACAGCCCCGGAGTGAAACTCTCAAGCAAGCAAGAAGGACTGCACCCAAGGACTGAATATCAATATCAATATGAATATCAATAGGAGGGCCAGAAAGGATTCTCAGTATCCATCAAACCACTTATTCATCTTTTCCAGACTAAATCAGCAAAGTCCTGATCTGAATCAGAAGCCAAATTCAGAAACATTTTGAGAAATCTTCCCCCAGTGCCCTGGGGACTCCATCCCCAGAGTTCAGGTTCAGGCTCGGACCCATTTCTGTGGGGATGCTCAGGGGCTGGTTTCTCCCACCCTACACCTGCTGGGAGCATACACCAGGGCCCTAGCCTCAGCCTCTCACAAGCTGTAAACTGTTCCTCTGCTTTATAAGGGTAATGAGGCATTTTGTGGGTAGACAGAGCACTGATGTATTTTCAAAATCGTACATTGCGCGAATGTAAATCTGTGGATTCAACTGCTATATGAGAATTGAAACCAAAACATTTGCCTGCTTTAAGTGCTTGAGTCATCAATCAGCTGCAGAGATAGTCCTTGTTTTGACCAGTATAAGACAGAAAGCCGGATGGGTCAGGCTGTCCTGGCAGGATGAACAGGGCAGTGACTGATTCATGGGTATCACTGTGGCTCCCTTTGAGTCTGGATCGGCGCTGCGCAGCACTGCGAGTTACAGACAGTTGTATTCATGCCTGGAACCTGACAAAAAGGCAACCAGTGAAGCTTTATCATCCCTACCCTGGGGAACTGCAGGTGCTTCCACAGTCACACTTGTTTCTGGACTGGAGCAGATATTTATGTGGGCTTTGGTAATTTCCTTGGTCAAAAGAGAATTGCCACATAGGGGATTCAGTGCAGGCTGGAAAGTGCCTGACTTTGACATATTAATCTTCTTTACTTTTTCTCCTTCTTCTGTGTTCAGGTTAAAATCTTGGTGGGTTTCCCTATGAAATTTACTTTAATGAGGCAAAAATATAGCCATTGCATTTTACTAGGCATAGTTTGTAGGTGACACTCTTTATGGGGTTGAAAAACATGCAGGCTGTTAGTTATGCAGTTCCTGCATCTGTCCCAACAAAGATGTGGGAAGACTCAAGCTGTGACCACTGGTGAGAAATGATGCCCTCAGGTTAACCTAAATATGTTAATCAATTAGGTACTTGAAGGGAAAGGGAGGTTGTCACCCAAGACAGTAGAAATGCTCTTAACAAGGGGAAAAAGATTACAGGAGCTGAGAGAGACAAGCAGTTAGCATCTGTGAAATAGGTAGAGGTTATCAGACGGCAAGGTGAGAAGGAATTTGTCACAAGACATAAAATCAACTTTTTTTTTTGCGTTTCCATTGCATTTGTGCAGCTGGTTATCAGTGTGCTCTGACCCTGCCTAAGCAACAACCTGGCACGGACAAAGCCTCTGCCAAGAGGAGGACCTGTCTTGTCCCCACTCTCTGGGGAAGCACCGAACCCGTTTCCACATGCCACGCACAGAGGCACAACATCAAGCTGATCTGCACTTCAGTCAAAATTTTGCAGTCATTCCCCAGCCGTTATATTTCAGCCTTAGGGCATCACATTCCGCATGAATGGCAGCTCTTCACTCTGCTTGCTCTCCTCTGAACAGGGTATTTGTTTGAGTGCTCACTACATCTGGCTTTCTTGTTTGTGCCTTTGGTTTGAGTAACTGCCTTAATCTGAATTTCAAGGCTAACACTCTGCCTGACCCTTTTCTGTTCACTTCTGTATTGTATATTGCATCCAGCCTTCTTACCTTTTGTTTTAATTAAAAACTCCAGATGCTTAACGAGTCACTTCTACATCAAATTTATTTCCAAAACCAACATGCATGCATGCATGTTTATGTATCACAGGATTTAACTTTTGGTTGCTAATACACTGTTGCATGCATACACATCAGAAACATTTATGGAAAATAACTCAATTAAAATATTTATGTTTTATTCGAAAGTGTGGCCCCTAAAAGCGTTGCAACATCTACTGGTTTTCTCACCAGTGTGTCAGATCATCACTCTTTTTTTACTCCTTTGCTGTTACCATTGAAGCAAACTGTCCTGGCCCTGGCTAACAGTGATTTGGTATCCAGGTATATCTGCACATGTGCAGATGCAGCAGGTTTAATTGCTGTTTGCTTTGCAATTTAAGCCTCTTTCATTTTCCATTTGTTAAATGAGGAACATGCAACATTTACGTAATTAATTTGCTCAAATAATTCAGCAATTAAGCTCATTGGCTTCGTACCTGTTTCTGAGGCCACCTCAGTGTGACGCCCCCTGGCCACTGCAGCCCTGGAGTACTGCTCCTCCCCTGTGGTGCATCACCGCTTTCTCCAACAAGAGTATATTGACCTCCTTGAACTTTCTCTCACACCTACCTGCCAAGCTAGTTTTCAGCCGAACTCTCTGATCCTGTAATCTCATTATCCCTTCTTTCACAGCTCCCTCATCCTGCCCTCTTGTCTCCTTCCTGATCTCTTGGTCACCTTATCCCACATCCATCCATTCTCCTATTTTGGCCTTCACCTGACCTGTCTACCCACACCAGCACCACCCCACACTGCTCCGATGATTCCTGTGCTGCTTAGCAGGCTGCTGTGCATCTGTCTTCTCTCTCAGGTCCTTTGTTATCTGATACCATTTTAGGACTACAATGTCAACTGAATACTTGATGCAAGAATTATGAAGGTCCTTTCCTGTATATCTAAGCAAGAGGACAGATGTAATAACAAAAATTTCAGCTCAAACTCTGAAATTTTCACTGTGAAAAAATGTTCCAAGACTGGAGAGATTGGTCAAGACCTGCAAAATATGTCTTATCTTGATGTGTTAGATTTGTTTATCAGGAAAACAGGAATCAACCCTCTTCCTGGTTGTGAATCTGTGAATTACATATTAATAGTATATGTACCAACATGTATAACAAGACCTCCAGAACAAATATACAACTGACTATCTACGTGTATCTGTCAAGTACTGAGGTTTGTGTGTGTCTGTGATGTTAGTGACAGGGGTGCTGGAAGGAGGAGAGGATCACCTAGCATACAGGCACACAAGGACTTATGACATTATGTTTAGGCTTTCATGTCAATTAATGGTTAAAATGCTTGCAAAACACACTTTTTTCTTAACTTCAGCTGTTTTGAATTTCCTGTATATTTATAAAAACGAAATGTTCCTTTCACACTTGAAGTATTTTTTTTTTGCCTGTCAGTTAGCTGGTTGGATTTTTTTCTTTATCGAACCCAAATGGATCGTGACTGTTCCTTGACCGGCAATCCAGATTGTCTTTATGTTCCATAACACAATAAGAGATCTTCCTAGGATGCATCTTTTGTTTTCTTTTCTTTTTTCCCTAAAGTCCTCTATTTGTTACTCTTAAGAAAGAATGCCATAAAATATACTTTCCACTATATAATTCCAGCTCTGGGCTGTGCCTTGTTTTATTAATGGAGCCCAGAGCTGGCCCTGACTACAGTCGTCACACACAGACATCTACCAGCGCAAGACCACACGGCAGCCAGACCTCACACCGCGAACTTCACAGTTTCTGAACATTTCTTGCTCTGGTTAAACCCTAGAACTAAAGCCAGCCTTCTTCTGGCCCTCCTTGTTCAGGCTGGTCTAACAGTGTTTTAGGCAATGAGATGCTGCTCTGGGGCTTTTCCCTCATTCATTTTCACTTTGTGGATTCCAGGAAATAGTATTATAGGTTCATATGTCATAAATTCATTGATGCAAGCAATATATTGTTGATAGAAAAAAAAAACCCAAACCACCTTATGCACGTTCATCATCCGAGTTGATTTGCTGTAAGAAGTACCGAGTTGTTTTGCTGCAGTAAATTAAAACAGAGATGTATGAGTTTTCACCGTTTAAATTCACCATGGATCACTTGAAAAATGAATATACCAAATAAAATGCCCTGGGTCCTGAACTGACTGTCTTGTGAAGCCTGAACGTTCAAAAGCCAGCTCTGCATTATATGTCCTTGAACTTTCTTCATATTTTAATTTCAGGCACGGATGTGTGTAGTTCTAATAATTGATGCTTCTGCACCTTTCTCACTGAAAACAAAACATACTCAATCTTGTTTTTGTACAGTGATCCCTGCCGAGAGGTTAGCCTTGTATTTTCCATGCTTTTGTCCTAACTTTGTTACTAATAGAGATAATGAGTCACTGTTGATGAAACTCTTAATGATAAGCACAACAAAATTACTTAGTAGTTGCACAGCATTTTGAATTTTCACAGACTATTCCATATATCAATTGTCTCTAGAGCATGCCTTGGAGTAAAGTAATCATTAATACTCTCATTACAGACCCCCTTATAATTTTTGGTGTATTAATCAGGAGATTGCAATGAAACATTGCATGAGGACTGCGAAATCTGAGGACTGACACCCATAATGTGATATAGCTTCAGGGGCTCCTGAGCCAGAATATCAAACTGAGTGTATTTGATGCTATGGATCAACATGCACTTCATGCCAGCAGAAGCCCAGTCTTACCTCCAGAAAGAAGTGTCCCAGCTGCTATGTCTCAGCTACTTGCAGTAGAAAAAGAAAAAAAAGAGTTAATTTTAGCCAGAATTTGTTTCCCTATGAAGTAATGGCCACACAAAAGCAAAACAGTGGTAGCATTAGGAGGGGAGAAAGCATAGAGTAGTCCTTGTCTTCCCATTGAGTATAGCAAAGCCAATTTAACCAAAGTCTGCCGATATTCTGTGGTCACCTTGCATAAGGGGAGCTGTACCACGTCAAAGGAGACAACGCTGCATCTGATGTACAGCTACAGCATCCAGATCAAAACATGGGGATTTACTTCATTCTGTGGGATTTTGAAACTAATAGGTTAAAGATTGCATTCCTTATCTGTGGATTAAATACTCAACCATGAAGTATAACAATTAGATATTATCAAAAGTTTTCTGTCAGTAATAGCACTTTGAGTGTATGCATTTTGATAGGAAAAAAAATTTCTAATTTGGGATTTTTTTTAAAAAAAATATTTTATACCTATGTGCATATATTTTTAAATACAGTAATTGGTAAAAACATTTTCAAAAGAACATTATGATGTTGATTTGTAAACTTGCTGCTGCCCCTGTTGGAACGAGGTGGTCTCTGAACAGCTTCATGGGTGATCAGATTGACCAAACCTTCATCAGTTCTCAAAGTTCAAGGTCAGCTAAGTTTTATTTTCAGATCTGAAGTACAGAAAACAGATTTTTTTTCCTTCTGAGCATTTTCTCAGAAGACAATGATAAAAAATCCATTGAGGATGTAGAAAAACATTTCTGATACCTCTGGAAAAGCAAAATTTTCAGAGTGAGAAGCCAAACGTAATCTTGTCCTGTGATCAGCCAGTGTTAGTTTTGACAGTGTGATGCCTGCACGGCTATTCATGTCTCTATGGTGTGCCTTATGTTTAGAGCATAATGTATCTCAGCTTTGCAAATGGAATGGGAATAAACTATTCTAATTGCCATTATAATGTTTCCGTTCAAATATCAGCTTCTGCCAACTGTTACCCTGCAGTTGTTCGTGAATGGTACCTAAAACCGCATGTGCAAGGCAGATTTGTGACTGGACAACTGTGTGCTGCATGAATGGGTGCTGTGAAAAAGAGGAAGTCCTAGGGAATTAAAGCAAGCGAGAGCTTATCCCTTTTGTAGACTGTTGTGTAGTTTCACTTTGGTTAAATTAATCACTTCTGGAGAAAAAAAAATGCGAGCATCGTGAGTTATTGTTCCTTTCCTCAGTAACATCAGGATTCTTGGTCCCATTTTTCTGTAAGTAGTACCCGTGATGATTACTCTCTATCTCTCTCTTTCAAACGGAGTGTATTTTCTGATGGTTACGAGATATTAGGAAAGACCTTTAAGATGAGAGCGGTGGAAGCTACAATGAAGCTTCAGTATTACAATATAACCTTGGGTCACCTACCGCTCAGTTGTCTGAAACTTTCTATTATCCAAAACACGGCCATGTCCCTCGATATCTATTAATTATGCTGACAAGTCCCTTGAATTTCTGAAACCTCTGTTATCCAGGCTTATTCAGCTTTCCCTATGGCATCTGGATAATCAAAGCTCTACTGTATTTCATTATTTTTGATAATACTTTCTGCTTTTTAGAAGGCAGAAGCAGTCTTTCTCTCTCCCCTTTGCAGAATGCATTAGACTAGCCAAAGAAATGGACCTGACCAGATAGGAAATGTAACCTCCCTCTGTCTCAAATATTACTTTATACTGTTGTGTAATGCCAGCACTACAGATTTGGCTGCAGAATACATAGTCAACATATTCAGCAAGAGCAAGATAGGATTTTTCATTTCCATTCACCTGATTAAAAAAAAAAGTCTGAAAATCAACAAAGTAAAAACAATCGTCAAAACTCAAGTCACCATTTTTCTGTGTTCTCTCACTAATCACTGTAACAGCAGTTCCACGGTACTTTTCAAAAATTTGCCTGTTTATTCTCACAGCTTCTTTTAGGAGGCAAAGAACTTCCCTTTCTGCACACAGGGAGCTGAGCACCGTCAGCAAGTAACCGCAAAGCACCGTGCAGGCATCCTGGGGTACAGCTGCAAGTGTAGTTCTGCTTCCCAACACTGAGAGCCAAGATTGGCACAAGACTGTCCCAATATATTGGGAAGAAGTACTGCCGTGAAGTTTTGTGATTAACCAGTAAGACCACCTGGAAGATTCCAAATGCTCTCCATTTACCTGTGATTAAAGCAGTGTAACGAGAAAAATGTCTACAAACTGGGACGCACAAAAGGGACGCACTCTCCCTAAGTGATCCAAGATTATCTGAATGACATAAACGCTACCTAGTTCAGAGTCCTATCCCTGCTAGTGACCATGACTTGAAGCTTAAAGAAGGATTAAAAGGACAGGGCAACACATCTCTAGGGCAGTGCTTCCTGCAAATCAAAGGCTCAGAGAATAGTCCTGAACCTCACATCAGGTTTTTGTGCATAAAAGCATTTGCATATTTTTCTTCCTAGAATTCATTAATCTATTCTTGAAATCCTTGGATATGGAGTTGAACAGTTTAATGGTGCACAGTGTGGGGAATTGAGAAAATCTTTTCGTTTGCTTACTGTCCACTGCCCCACAATTATATGGTTTCCCTCCTCGTTTACATTGTTGTGCAAAACTGTAAAATTTCTTTACTCATTGTCAATGCAAGTCAGGATGTTACTGATCTCTGCCAAGGCATCATGGGGTCAAGGCAGATGAGACTGAGTAGATGATCTTCAAACTAAATAATGGGAAGAGAGTTATGTGTGTAGACTCCACCCCTGCATTTACCGCAGAGTGAAAGGAAAATCAAATGTGCAAGAAAATAGAAGTGAAGGGAATAGAAGTGAATAGGAAAATGAACAGCAAAGAGAAAGGAAGCCTAGTACTGTTAAGATTGGTGTATTATAATGATCATACTGAACCAAAACAAAGGTCCTCACTGCCCAATGGTCTACACTGGCTCCGTCGGTGTACAATACAAAGGCATATTATTAGACAAACAGACAGTGAGACTCTCTAATTGTTGGGATGGCAATACAGTTATTAAAATGACCTTGCCTGTCCTGGTCAAGACATTGAGGATTACCAGAGAAACTCCATGTGTTAATCCAAGGTACATGGGCAATGAAGCAGAGGTCCTAGAAGAACTGATGCCGTATGTGAAATCAGACATTAATGGAATGATACAAACACAACAGAATAATTACCATGGTTATAATGGGTTTGGAAACAGAAAGACAGGCCAAGATGTCTGACTGGCCTTGCTTGATGCAGTAGAATGAATGAGAAGGAGTAGAATGGATAAAACAGACTACATTTGTGTAAAATTTCTTACGGAAAGGATAATAAGAGATTCTATTGAGTACTACTGGAAGTTTGTTGTAGATGCTCCCCTCTCCAGGTTCAGCGACAGATATGAATAGCAATTTCTGTAATGTTATTAGAGGAAGAAAGAGACTAGTGAGAACTGTAGACTGGCTTCCAGGCATATATTGAAAAATAAATGTGACCAATAATCCTAAGGCTCAGATACTCCTTTAGGTGACAGGCAACAGATTGGGCCACTAAGCAGTGAGGATAGAGTAGAGATAAAAGACAATCTTGGCATGGTCCTGCATACTTTGTCTCAGTTTTCGATAAGGGCAGAGGTGTCAGCTGAGGGGATAAATGCAGGGTAGGGACAAGAGAGCAGAGAAAGCATGACCATATCTGAGACAGAAGGAAAGTTTGGAACTGAATGAGATAAAGCTGAAGTCAGACTGTTTTCATCCCACCATTTGGAAATTGCAGCTGCAAGTATTTTTAATAAATCTGTCAAGTTTTTATGAATGGAACTATATGCTTGGACAGTAACAAATGTATCACCTGTATTGAGGAAACAGGGTTAAGAAGAGAAGCAAAAAGGGAGCTTTGCAATTTCAAGCCTCTGAATCTAACCTTAGTCACAAGCAACAGTTGCGGCATCTCCAGGAAAACACTTAGACTGGAAAATAAAAAAATAGAAACTCTTCCCTGTTCAAGAGAGCAGTGAAGCTAGAAAAACCAGCCAGTCATAGGGAAGGCTACCTTCCTAACTGGACCTAGGAGGAAATATATTTCAGTGTATGAAAGAGATTATGTGAAACAGATGCCTGCAGTACCGGGGAGATGGACACACTAACACCAGCTGTCCCTTCCATTGCTATCACCATATTTTTTTCCAAGGCCTTGATTTTTGAAGATAATTAAGCATATATATTACTCTCAGATTAGGACTTTAACTGCTGAAACCAAAAGGCAGATTTTCAGAATCTACATGTTAAATGATAAAGTGGGTCTCTTTAATCTTGACAGCCCAAAAACTTAGATGTTCTTTGAACATCTCAGTCCCAAATCTCTATGGGATGTATTTATTTACCTAAAGTGAGGCATATCATAAGGTAATACCACCTTTAAATAGGAACTTAGTCAACATTGTATTTGCATTACCTGCTCTTATTTCAGGTACGACAGGTTGGTACTGTGAGTCAGAAGAACTTTCTCACCATGTGCTCACAGGAGTCTCTGAAGCATTTTTGCAATGCTTCATTCCCATTGCCGCTGTTCCTCAGTCCCCCAGTTTGCTTCAACTTTGGGATTTCATTTTTCTTACCAGCAGGCACCGAGGCACCAACACAGTTATAGATTTTAGTGATCATCAGACATAAAAGTGCTAACGTTTATTTCTGTACGAATCTCCAAAGGGATGTCAAATGGCTCCTCCTATTTCATGTACTTCACTTTCCCAGCAAGGTTTCTAAGGAAGAAATTAACACAGAGAAGGCACTTTGACTGCTATGTAACAGTGAAGGAGTCATTTTGTCCTCAAGAGACTATATGTAATGAAATATGAGGGGTTTTAAGAATCAAGATAGTGTCAGCCTTTTGGGGGAAAAATGAAAAAACCTAAAATCAACCAACCCTCTTACTTCTCATGAATCAGAGAGGTAATGACACCAAAAAACTGTATAAACACAGCTGGTGCCAAGCGCTCCAGCAGCCTTGAGCCCATGTGCGTCACCTCATCTCACGAACCACACCACCAACAAGTATTCAGTTGTGCAATGTCTGATCACTGCTTTTGAGGAGAAAATGTGTGCGTGTTTATAAGGGGCTGGAAATGGGGGGCAATATGCAAATATGCAGTATTTTCCTTTCCCGTCCTTGCACTGCTGTCCTCACACTGAACAAGGTCCCTGCTTTCACTGCCACTATTCTCTGGACACTTGGTGTGCTTTACAGAGCTGGCACCTCTTCAGCAATCCTGTACCCACACCCTTTACACTAGGGGAAAGTGGCTTTCCCTCTTTAAATAACAACTTTTGGTACACCTTGTAAAAAGGCCGTGGAGTTCCCATTGCTTCAGAATGATATCGGCACACATTTAAACAGCTGTCTGGTTAACAAGGTGTCAGTAGATGGACGTCAAGAATACGTGGCCTAGTTACTAGGTTTTGTGAGACCAATTAAAACAGGGCGTCATTGCTCTGCATGACAAATGGCTTCCTCTGGCTGTTCTTTAGCTCAGTTCTTGGCATATGTTATCTCTAACTACATTTATCTCAAGGTGAGTCTGAAGTACATTTTTTCTGCAAGTGTGGCTTTTTTGTTTCATGTAAAATGAGTGTTTGCTTTATTTCTGAGGACTTCACACTGCATCTCCCAGAATGCCATGTGCTGTAAAGCTCCTCCTTGCCTTCCTTGCATTGTTTTTATAAAATGGAGTATACCTACACACAGTAGCCCCAGAGAGGACCTAGCGTAAGTGAAGAAGTGACTGAAGCCCTTCTCCAAAGCCATTGCATTATGGACAGTACAAGCTCCTCTGACTCTCTTGCTTGAGAGGTCTGTCAGTGGCACTGTTTGATGTGCTGTCAAAATACAGGTCCCTTGCGGGAGTTCTGTCTCTCAGACAAGGCAATGATATGATTTTATTCCTTTAAATGATAGAGAAGGAACAGTAAAAAAGGAATTCAAGAGAACAGGGTCTGTAGAGAGGCCAAATTGCTGCAAGAAAATGAAAATCTGGGAAAGGCAGCAAAACATGAGGTTGCCAGTAGGAGGTATCCGCTTGCAGCTGGCTAGAGATTGGAAGGAAGTAAAGTAAAGACGAACTCACTGAGGGTTCTAGTGAAAACTAAGTTGTCGATAAATGTTTCAGATTACAGGGTACATCAGACTGTGAGAGGGAGAAAACAGCAGCCCCTCTGGAGCAAGGCAGCAGATTGCCCCACTATTAGGAGATGTGGTAGTTTGTAGTTAAGAGGGCTGCCTGCCCTGCTGGCACCTTCCCGCTCTGCTCTCAGCACAGTTAAAGGTTTGTTAGCTTTGCAGCAGCACTATGCGCTTCAAGTTAATTAGGAAAAGGGATTGCTTTCTAGGGCAAGGCAGGTAGCAAAGACTACAGCAGCAAACTTCCCCAGAGTGAGGGCAATGGCTGTGGAAGCAAATTAAGGTGTTTTCACTTCCTGTGAAAATCAAAGGTTAAACCAGCCCTTGAGGTACAGAGAAATCCCACCTGGGAGTGAAACCCTTCAAGGCAGCCCTTACTACAAACTGTCTACATCTAACCATCAAATGGCTGAGGGCAGCGAGACATGTCCCACATGGCCCAGAGCACCAAAGCAAGGGGGGATGCAAGTCAGAAATATCAGCCCAACCAAATTTTACTGGTTTGCTTCCCCACTTGCACAGATCTGGGTTCAATTTACCCAGCACAGATTATGCCACTGTTCTCATTTCACAGGATATTTGGGCTGCAAGTCTCAGGAATGCAGGAAAGGAAGGGCAAGGAAAGTGGCTCAGCTCAGTGCTCATTACCCACGCTGCTGGTCAAAGAGTCAGCAATGGCTTTGAGATCTGGAGATACAGCAGGTTATAGGGATAGGTTGGACAACTCTAATAACTAAAGAGGGAAAACCCTCTGTTTCCCACCAGCTCCTTCACCTTTCAGCTACCTTTCCATCTCCGAGGAACTAGAATTGCCCAGGTCATCAGAAGCTGCTAAATCAGACAGAGAGAAGTGGTGAAAAAAATGAAACTACGCAGTGGAAGCTAAAAAAGAGGGGAGGTCAAAATGAAAAATAAAGGGAAGAACAGTAATGTAACCAGAAATTACCATATTGCGTTATGCTTAATATTAATATGGAAATATAGTAGACACAAAAAAACAATGTAAAAAAAGATAAGATAGTGAAATCTAATATGATGAAAGCATAATCCCTGATAACACTTGCTGTTTGGCACCACTAACATTTCCAAATACAAGGGAGTTACTGCAAAATTATTTGAGCATGGACACATGCCTATGCTGAGTAGTGGGATTGAGCCAGGTTAGGAAGAAATATGGACTCTATGGTTGTCGATGGCCACGCGGTATAATAAAAAGTGTGGTCAGAAGAGCAAGATTTTTCAGTACAGTGGAAAATTACGTTTCCAGGACTAAGCTAAAATGAAGGACAGTGACTGGATTTGTAGTTAATAAAGATAAAAAGGAGAATCAGAAGAGAAATTAAAAAAATTTACGAGAGGATAACATGGTAAGAAGTCAGATGTTCTAGTCAATTTTTTTGTGTGTTTTTTATTGTGCTTTGTTTTGTTTTTCTAAAGGACAAGCAGATTTCAGATTATGGAAGTGCTTGAGGAATACTTTTTGAATTGTTAAGTCAAGAGCTTAAAAATACATAAGAAAATAATTATGATTAACAGAAGAAATCAGAAAAATAATTGCAATATTTTCTAAATGAAACCTTTTCAGCAGCAGATGTTGAGTGTTACATGTTGAAACGGATGTGCTCTTTCATTAATAGCATGTAATGAGCTAAAATGTAAAAAATATTTCAACAAAAGAACCCCACAATTTTTGTTGCAAATAAACCATTTTGTTTAGCCCAGAACCAAAACGGTTTAGGTTTGTTTTATCTCTTAAATTTCCAGACACTCAAAATTTCTGGGATGTTTTGTTTCCAGATGAACTGAAAATAATAATTTAATTTATTTGCTTTGAATTATCGTAACTAGTAGGGATCAAATAATTATTTATTACAGGATCCTAAGCAGAATTATGAAAATGAAGATTTTTACAGATTGCCTCATTTCAATCATTTTGCAGCCAATCTGGAAATGTTACCACCTTTTAGAAATCATGCCAAAATGTCTGAACAGGAAAAAGGATGGTATTTTCCACAGTATCAGTAGGTGCAACAATTTTCACTTCCAGGTATTTTGTTGCAGAGGTAGCAGAAATGTGATCCATCAGCCTTTAGAAGAGAAAGGGATTCTGTGTGAAAGAACTAGCAAGCAGCAAGAGAAAATGGACCAGAAGGGGGGAAAAATTAAGGAGGAGTATGTTCGTATCAGTCAATCCTTCCCTCTTCTCTTCCTCCACAAATTTAGGTTAAATGCATCTGCAGTTCTGCTGCTAGTAATTATTACCAATAATTAATAAACCTAATTATGAAAAACAAAGGAAAGTGTCTAAATCAGTCAAACTAAATATAAATAGAGGTGCTTGTAAAATAAGATTAGGATTGTGTTTTCATTTTTAATGTTAAATACGTATTTGCTGAGACACTTAATGCAGATCTCAACAATATAAAGGGTGAGAGAAACAGAGACAAAAAGTCTATTTTACCATTATACGGAAAACAGACAATGAATGTACGGTACAGAATTGGAAATGAGAACATCTTAGCTCCCAGAAGGTCTAGGACATTTGTAGGTGGAAGGGTAGTCCACCGAAGAAGATCTTCCTGTTGAGAGATACTGCTTCCCAGTTTACTTAAATGATTTTTTAGCTTAACTCATGTTCTTGATCCTGCTGACTCCAGTGAGCCTATTGATATGCCAACATATTTTCATGGCTGAAATCAAGGCTAAATGTAACTACTAAGACATGCTGAGGGCTTACTGCTATGTGAGATAGCCTAAGCTATGTGCCCTAATCCAAGTGGTAAGCCCATGGCAGAACTTGGGCTTTAAAACAATTCAATGAGGCTTCAGGTTAAAATTTTGCAGACTTATTTAGATATCTATTAAATAGCCCCAGAAGTAGATAGATGTATTATTTCAGATGTATTTGTATTTTATTCCATTTTTAAGAGTTCTTTGCTATTCATTGACTGGTGTTCAGCCCTTTCCTTGTATCTCTCACAACATAGTTTGACGAGGAAAAGTGGCTTTATAAACTTTGAAGAACATGACAGCTTCAGGATATGGGGCTAAGGATCATCAAACACACAGGCATATAAAGAAACACTGGTAAAGAACTCAATTCAGTTTGACAAAGTCTGTTATATTTTTCGGATCTTTTGCTTCCTTCCTTAAAGGAAACACCATTAAAGAGGACGTGGTTATTTCTACAAGCATCCATTAGCACGACAGGAAATTCAGATTGAAGGTTAATATGTAAAAAAAGAGCCCAAATTTCCTGAGATGTATCAGCTCCCAGCAAAGGCACACACCGCTCTGTCATGAGCATAATTGACTTAGGAGTTGTTGTGTGGTAGCTGGGGAGGCATCAGGCAGCAGCACAGCTGGTAAGGTTGCAGGCAAGCTGTGATTTTACCTATTTATTTTAAAAACTCATAGTCTTGTCAGTCCCAGCAATAGGGTAATATTTCTAAGGCAATCTCTAAAAGGAAAAAGGCTAGAATTTTTTCTTTTTAATAAAAAGAAGGCTTTAAAATGTTATTTGAGATGTTTACACATCTCTCATACTCTATGATTGGTCCTTTAGGGGATCCAGGTCACCAGAGAGCAACTTGTCAAATGCTCCTTTCGCTACTAAGACAATAAACTCCATGTACTAATTAGCAAATTTTATTCCCTTCCTAATGAATATAGTGCATCTCATTGTGAATTTCACATGGAGTTTCTAGAGCAAGTTGCTTTGGAGATCAGACATGAAGTTGAGGAAGATGTCCCCAAAACATTCAGAGTCATCAGTACCCTTCTTCTTTCTAGCTTTCTTCTTAATTTTATTCCTGTGATTCATGATTCAATAATAGCATACCCAAAGTTGTTCAGGTTTTGGCAAGCAATCCTGTGCTCAATATGAGCCTTTTGCTTTAGACAGGAGAGCAATGTGATTTTTTCTAAATGTGTCTCCTGAAACAAGAACAAGGAAATGGGGTCTGCAATGGAAAGTTGGCAAGAAATCTACTGTCTTTTTGTAGAAAAGGTACCCATGGTACAGTAGGCATACGTCTTTGTTAACGATGTTTAATGCATTATGAAAGGTTTACATATGCTCATGGACTGCATACAGTGTCCCAGTGAAGCACAATTCATCTAGAATCAGTTCACTGGATCTGTATTGTCCCAGGAGACAGAAAATGAGGCCACACTAATGCTATGATTTAAAGTATGGTTTTATTTATTCCTAAATGTAATGTGCTTGTGTAGCAAGCAATTCTTCTGCAGAGAAAAGGTGTACAATCACTTGAAGTAACAACACATTAAGTTGACTATTAACGGAATCCTGCTGCCTCTTATTGCTGTGTGTATAACGACTTGACAAATATATTCAGATCTGGCATGGGTTTAAAGCATTCCATGTCTGTTCTCTTTCTGCTATCATGGTCTAATCCACTTAAGAAAGGATAATGAAAAAAGCCTGATAAATCCTTACCTAGAATTTGTAATTTGTATGGGCTTTTTGCAGCCCCCAATCCAGTTAGTTTAAATCTAACTCAGGCATCTCTCTGTAAGCTGCAGCCTGTTCTCCTTATGGTTCCAGACACTCTGGAGACAGTTAACTTTCCATTAAACAAGACAACTTCCAGCAGGATTTTTCTGCAAAGGGAGCAATGTCAACCCCACCTCTGCCAGCTATATCCACCGAAGCGATGGAGGGGGCAGGAGGAAAACATATGACTTAAATCCAAGGTGGCTGAGNACTGCAGCCTGTTCTCCTCATGGTTCCAGACACTCTGGAGACAGAGTTAACTTTCCATTAAACAAGACAACTTCCAGCAGGATTTTTCTGCAAAGGGAGCAATGTCAACCCCACCTCTGCCAGCTATATCCACCGAAGCGATGGAGGGGGCAGGAGGAAAACATATGACTTAAATCCAAGGTGGCTGAGCATTTGTAGCTGTGCGCCAGAGTTCTTGAAAAAAGCCTTTGGTGGGTCTTTGAAAATAAGCATATGCCTGACTCCAATGGCCATGACTACTAAGATAGCCCTAGAATGTCATTGCGCATTTCTTGGTAACTATCATTTTCCACTGAGTTTATTTATTGCATAGGGTTTTTTTCCCATAGTGCCAGAAATTACCACAAGCTCTGCAAATACCCTGGACCATGCTTCCAAGCCAAACTCTAACTATGGTTCAGCGGATCAGTTCAAAGCAAATCGTCTCTCCAACTGGTCCAACCTTATAGTTTAGTATCCACCCTAACGCCATCAGAGCACATAACAAGAACCTCACTGACTTCATGAAAGTCAGGAGTTTCTTGACCTTCTCTGAACATCTCCAAAATACTTGTGGGGTCGTGAAGGGCCCTCATAAGAACACTTTCTTTGGGATCTATCTCTTTCGCCTCATCCCTAGACTTTACCTTTTTCCCTTCTGTACCTCAGGCCACTCCATCATCATCATCTTTTGCAGTGTGAGAGTGCCACATTTGCCTGGACTAGAAGTTGACTTTGAGTGGTATATTCTCAACTGAGTCCATTTGATCCAAATTTCTCAGAAATCTGGTAAGTCTCTAGAGTCTGAAGCAGATGGGCAGAGCAAGACTGGCATAGAAAGAAGAAAAGGAAAAGCAATAGGATATGTATGTTTGTGTCATTCCTGCCCATTCCTGCAAAGCCTCTGCAGCAAGTGGTCACTGGTGAAATGTGGCTGTCACAGCCAGGCAGGACATAACAGCACCAAATCATGTTCTGTGTTTTGCTGGCCTGTCCCATGGCAGGGGACTCTTCCCTGCCTCAGCTCCCATTTGTGCAACGCCAGCGCTGGCAGCCGTGGGAGTGATAGCACTGCAATGGTCACTCACCGGAGATGAAAAGTCTCCCACTTTGTAACATCAGTTAGAGGTTTCTACCATCAATTTCAAGCAGAAAACAACTGATCCCTTTTCCTCTGCCTGGCCCCATCCTGCATCCCCCACACTTGTGTGGATGGGCCCCTTGGGGCCTTATCAGCCCATCTTCATTGAAGCCCTAAGCATGGAGGCTGATCCACTTAGCTCAGCACAGCGCTGCAGTCTCTATGCTACAGCCCAAACCGCTGCAGGCTACGTAATCAGTATGTGCAAAATATCAGTTGCCTCACACCAAATAAAGCTGAGATGAAACTCAGTCCTCAAAGAAAGAGGGGGAGTATCTCCTGGCACACATGGGAAATAAAAAACCAGTCACTAGAAAGTGGCTGTCAATTACAGTGATATTAAGATGGAGCAGAAGAAAGGTTAATCATCACTGTGCTGCGGAGGATGCTGGATTAGTCACAGTGTTTCCTTTGGCCTTTCTTTTCTCTCCTACCTGCTGTTTTTTCTACCAAAAAGTAAACTTCTCCAGACACAGAGCTTTCTCTCAGACTTTGGTGCAGCTGCAAGGTCAAAGCCTCCCTTTTGCCTGTGCTGGTGAGTAGATGCTGCAACAGCCATGCTGGTGTGCGGGAGAGAAGGGGAAACCTTCTTTTTTCCTTCCTCTCAGTAAATCGTTGCCTGTGTCCCTGTCAGTTTGTACAGGTCAGAGCACAACAGAGTCTTCGAAAGATGGGTCCAGAAAAAAGGTGGAAAGTTCTCCTTTTTTGCAGACCACGTGCCAGGGAGAGGGCGGTAAGCTGCAACGGGGACTTTGTTCCTACTGGAGTCCTCACGTATCACCCAAGCCAGTAAATTCTTCTTTCCTAAATAAGCAGGAGTTGTGCTCACTTTCTTCACCAGCAACTCCACTGATGCAGACCCAAATTCAAAGTGGAGCCAAACATTAAATGACACTAATGCTAGCAGGCAGTATGGGTCTCACGGGTGCTTTTCCACCTTCCACCCATCCCTGATGGCCTTCCTGTAACCCCTCAATGTTGTTCTGGGAAGCACGATTATTTTTTCAGAAACAGAAGAGGAAGTAATCAGCTCCCTGGAGGCACTAGAGAAGACCCACACCCACCCCTACCTCCCATGCCCACACCATGCTCTTGGGGAAGGTCGTAGCAGCAAACAGCACTGTCACATAGGAAGGGATCTGAAATGGAGCCATCCCAGCAAGAGTTTCCAGACCAGCGTCTCTCATCCAGGAGAAATGTGCTTCTCCCTGATTAGCCTTGGAAACTTGAACTTCTGCCTCCAGGACTTTGGGTTGAACAAATACACTTAAATCCACATCCTTTTTCCTGTTTGGCTATACTATGTACGTATATATGTTTTCCTCCCTTCCCAGCTTGGCAAAAGGCCCTGCAAGGGGAAAAAGCACACACAAAAAGGAAAGTTATTGTTGTGCTCTACCTCAGTAACCTGATGAAAAAACCCTTCTCAACACCAGGCAGGAGAAAGAAAAAACAACTGTTTGTACAAGGCAGCTGGGTGTTCGAGTACAGAGCAAGTGTGTTATTTAATTGTTTGTCATGTTTTCTCTGTCTTCCCCTGCCCATCTCACCAGGATGCTGCTTATCTGGCTTGTGGGATGCAGGAAGGAGATTTACCCCACTGGCTTCTTCAAATCAGGCCTCTCCATTCATGTCTTCAGTTCAAAGCACTGGACTTTTACAGAGCACTGGGCTACAACTTCCGTTGGGGTCAATATACATGTCAACAATCGCCGACTCAGTTTTCTGGAAAGCAAAAGATGCATAGATAGCTGAGGTATAAGACAGAGAGCTGAGGTTTAAATCACTTCTGTTAGGGGCTTTCAAAGGCCAGAAGAGGGTTAAAATTGAGTGGGGTTAGCTGATCCAAGAGACACCCGTTCATCAACTATACCCCCAGAGAGAACAGCAAACATCAGTGGTGAGCTTTGCCTACCATTTCCAGTGCTCGTTGTCCCTCAGTAGCTGGTAAAGACAGAAGACGCCTCATCACCCTCATGGGTGAATCTGCCTCTCCATTTCATCTGCACCACATTCAGCTCATTGACACTGTGTGGGCCTGCTTCTCCTCTGCTAAAAGTTTCAGAGGAAAATGTTTCACCAGAGGCTCCTAATCAGTTCCAAATCTCACACTGCTGGAATACAATGCACAACACTGGCACGAGTTGGTGTTCTTGCACAAGAGCGAGCAGAAGGTGCAGTGGCTGTACCTGCCCAAAAAATGCTAGCACACTCCTCACTGCCCACCTGCCCATGGGAACACCCACTGTCTGAGCCTTTCCTTCATTGTGCTGTAGTGACTAGGAGCTAAGGAGCCTTGCTGGCCATGTGGAATGAAACATCTGGCTCCTCCTGACCTCCAGCAGAGATCCGGTCAATTCATTTTGTATCCAACAGCTCCAGGTTTGCTCTTTGCCTGCATGAGGTTTAGACAGTGCACAAGCTTTTTGAAAAATGTACTAAAATCCAGCTCTGCAAACATTGCCAAATCAGTGAAGGTGGACTCTGGGATTCTCCATCTCTGTACTCTTGTATGGGATAACCGATGTATCAAGCACCTCAAAGAAGGACTGCTTTGGTGGTGGAGAGGGATTCCTCCAGTTCCCTTGCCTGTGTTACTGAAAAGTATTAGGAGCAGGATACAGTCAAATGGCTTCATGGAGTTTCAAGACCAAGATGGAACCTTTTTAAGAGAGATCTTCAGTACCTCTACCAAAACCAAACTCACATAGTGAACAGCCATCTTCCTGTGCCAGTTGAACCACACAGAGTTTCTCAGCCCTGTAGCACACTGTCCTTCTCGCTTTCAGTCAAGAAAACAATCTGACACAGGCAGTGTCCCAGCCTTTGTCTTTCCTAGACCACAAGGTTATCACAGGTCCACAACTCAGCAGTGAAAAAGCCAAATCTGTCCTAGCTCTGATATCACATTCTGGGAGATCCCTGACAGTGCCAGACCACCCCAAAATGTTCAGTAAAAAATGAACAAGGTTGTTAAACTGCTGGCTGGTGGTGTGTCCTAGTCAGGTATACTCTGGTAAAGACTACAGAGAAACGCAACAGCTTCTATCAGCTATGCATTAGCCAGCTCAGATGCCACAGTTGCTATATCAATTTCAGCAGATTAAGCAAGACTTATGATTGATGAGTCTGCTTTGGGCAGGGTGGGGGTGGAGTGTTCCACCATGTGCTCTAGCACAGTTTTTGCATGTGCCAGAAAGCTTTTACTGAAGCTCAGCAAATAGCGTGGAACATAAACTGTGTGTTAAGCACTGTGGACAAAACCATTCAGAGGAAGAGAAGAAGGTCTGGCATTTCACCCCTAGAGCAAGAGAATAGCTCCTTTCTCATTTTGTTTTTTGTACAAATGTAACCTGTGAGTCCAACTGTCT
>VZSC01011481.1:269854-280679 GCA_013398225.1 Steatornis caripensis
TATTTGTCCAACTGGAAGAAACATCTTGCCCCAGCCACCTTCCAGTGGCCATCCCCATAAAGGTCACCAGCCAGCTGAGCAGCCTGTGCCATCAATCCCTAACCCACTTCAGTTACAGTGACCAAAGGAAGCAAAGGCCTGCTACTGACACCCATTAAGCTAATCTGGTCGATTGCAACTGAAGCAAGTTACAGCCTTCCCCCAAGCAGCTCAGGTAGTAAATCTGAGGGGACACCGACTTCCAGCCCTTGTGACAAGCAGCTGGAGATGAGGTGGGAACCACAGCATTTTCCAAAAACCTCTGTATAGAAAGCAGCTGCCAATCAACATCTTTAATTGGTAGTAATAAATCTCATCACAGCCTAGTGCCTCAAAAAGCCACCTTCTGTGTCAGGGAGAGCTGCTGTGGGGGAGGCTTGGGGAACGGATAACATGTAAAGATTCCTTTTGATGGGCTGAGGGTTAACCACCATTACCATCAATTATTCACGGTTCCCATGTGGACTTAAGGCAAATAAGGTATTAAAAATTTACATCTCTCTTCCTCCCCACTCCTCTTTGGTATCATCACCTTTTAACTATAGCTGGTGAATGTGAGCATTTGCTGATAATTAGCTGTAATGATAATTGCAAAGAAAGTACAAATGCCTTAACTGGGGAGATATTATGTGACTTATATTAAACCCAGACTAAGAGAAAACTCTTCGACTTCCTTTCTTTTATTCCAGAATCTCTGATCCCACATTAATTTAAGATTTATTACAATTGAGGATACGGGGCTACATATTGGTCTGCAGAACATCTCTGAAGGCTGTGATAATTATGTGATTTATGCAGTTTTAGGAACAGAGCGATTCTGGTATGTTCTAATACAATTTTATTTTGTAGACATATAGTTCTTCCAAAAAAATTAATTGGTTGTGAAAAATGTAATAAAAATAATCTTTCTATATTATTTACATAAAAGATGTATTTTGAATAAACAGTTTTCATTCTCTGTGTGGGTTTCCATTTTGGACTCGCTGAAGTTTAGGAGAGTAGCGTCAAACTAGTCCACCTCAGTATTCATGTATATGCAGTTTCACTTTCTAGTTGTTAGTGGTGCAAGCTGCTCTGGCATAAATAGCACACAGGCTTGAGAGGTTCCTGGACCCCCTTCCGGTTAACAAAGTCTTGAGTCTGTTCCAGTTCAAACTAAATTTCTAAATTCTTTTTGTTCTAGAAATGCCCGGCTCAGTGAGAGATACGTTATGCGAGGTGGTAGCAATCACAGTGGTGTTTCTTCTAATTCCCATTTCCTTACAAACTGTCACTTGAATTGCCTATCTATAATAGAGCTGATCAAAAATTTCCCATAATATTTGGTTTTTTCTGTTGCAAAAGGCTGACTGGATCAAAGCCAAAATGCTTTATGGCGATTTTCTCAGATCATACCCGGAATAGCCAATACACCCACGATAAAGCTACTCACCTGGGCTGTCTCATACTCAGTGGAACCCCCCAGGCTAGAAAGCTGGTCTTTTTCTGTGGCTCACTGAATATTTAATTATTTATACTAAGTGGAACAACTTCAGGAGGGGAGATGGAAAATGTTTCCCATGCCAGGATGACAAACAGGCCCGTAATTCATTCTAGGCTTTGCTGAATTTTTTTAAAAATAATAACGTGGGCTTTTGCATTTAAACAATTCAACTGTGCCCCAATCAGGGTACCCCAGCAGTCAGAACAAAGAGAATAAAATGTTCTTTTCAGTGTGCACCTGGCTGGCTGCTGCTGTGTGCTGCGACATAAACCTGTAGGTATTACCGAGCTGTTTCCTTTTATCCAATCGCATCTAACTCACACATGAACAGTGTAACAGTTGGGAATTCTCAGAGGATCAATTGGAAATAGACTGGACTGAGCACATTTGCAGTTCACAGACGTTGCTGAGAAAGGGCTGGACTTAGATTACTTCACATTTGCCCCTTGGAGACAGAGGACCTTGTGGTGCTGTGGAGAATCACTCCTCTCTCCTGCTAACCTCCAAACTGCACAAGCAAATTGGAGAAGATGCCAGTCAGCTAAAACACAACTTCATTGGTAAAGGGGGTAAATCAGCAAGGTGGAAAAATGGGAAAATATCAAAACATAGAAACAGCCATGATTGCCCAGAAGGTGAGACAGTGCATATAACTCACAAAAATGTATTTTTAAGTTTGACATATGGCATTGTCAAGAAATCCAAATGCCTTCTTATAATTTTCTTGCTTGTTGCACAAAATGCTGTAGTGATGCACCAAAATCAGTGAGGGCATATCAAATGGATTCATCTGCCTTCTGAAAGCACTGGACACAGCATTTGCTGCCCATTTGAGCAAGGCTGGGAGAAAGCCTGAGCAGTCTACACTTGAATTTGCATTTGCATTGCAGTCCTCCCTTGACATGCCCTGATAAGACCCTCTTGTGCAGCTAGTGGTTCCTAGACCCTTTGCCATGCAGAAGTGTAACTTGCAGAGATGAGTAAGGACTCATTTAATTTGTGTATTCATCTAGGCAATAAAGCTCAGGTCTTTCTTACAGCACACACAGAAAACATCAGTAAACCTACTCTCAAGGTTAAACAACTGCCTAAAAACCTAGTTCATCAAGGTACTTCAGCCCATAGGTACTTAAGCTGGACTGAAGTCTCAACCGAAATGGAATGCTGAGTAGGTGCAATAACTCAGTCCTTTGTCAATGGGGTTTCTGGAGTCAGTGCTGTTAGGTTAGCACCAGCCACCGGGAGCAAGGACCCTGCTCATACCACATCACCACCTTTTGCAGGACTTTGAGAGTCAGGCACTTGCATTAGAGGAAGTGATGAATGAATCAGGTTTCCCTTTGCAAAGGCTGCCAAATCACAGCTCCCTCTTGGTGCTGTATCAGATCCTCCTCTTTAGTGCCTGACAGGTTGTGCCAACTTTTCTCTGCTGACTGCCCTGAGACCCGGTGTCTGGATGTTCTGCAGGCCAGGTAGTCCAGATCAGTTCTGACTCTTGAATTTAAACACTAGATTTTGGTATCCATCACAGGCAAGTGTATGGCTTGGGTGCCATAGGAACTATCACACTTTTCCATCCCTCTCTAGCACATATTCATTAGCCTAGGAAGGAAATGTGCTGCAAGTCCCACATTGTCTCTGCAGATTCCAGCTTTGCTTCCAGAACAAATAACCGGAAATAAGAATGATCGTGGCACTCACAAAATGGTGTTCAAGTGAGAAAACAAAATCCGTAAAGTTATACCACGTAAATGGTACAGCCTCCATCCTCACAGAGTACATTTTTGGTGAATGCAATTTAAATAAAATTATCAATTAGAACTAATTAATCTTCCTATTACTTTCCCTATCAGCTTTTTAAAAGTCAAAGGCAAGTTTATTTTCTCAAAGCAATATGTTAGTCTACCTTCCAGGTATTCTTTTTTCAAAACAAGCCCTAAGAGTCATCTTGCAGTAAAATATTACAGGAGACATAATAGAGGAGAAAGTGAAGAAGCAAAAGGAGGCTGTGTATTTCTCCAGAGAGCATAAGTGTATACTACATAATCATAAACAACATACAATGACATAAACTCTGGCATAAATATTCTCATATGTAGCATTCTTTAATCGTGATGAAAGGGAAAACTGGGGCCTCCTTGGGGGATGTTGCGTTCTCATTTGTAATCATATCTGTCTTCTCACTATGAAGCATTTCAAGTTTCAAGTGGTTTTGTAATTTTGCAAAGGCTTAAAGAAAAAAAAAAGGTCAGAAAGGTGGTGAAAGGAGAGTAAACAGGGAAATATGTTTGAACCCAGTGGTTAAAATGGAAATGCAGAATCCCTGTATGAAACTCATCCATTTGGCAGATCATGTCTGCAAAGGGCCAGTATCTCTATTTGACACTTTTAGAGGTGTCACTGTAGTTATCCAGGCACATTACAACCACTGATTGTCCTCCAAAGACTCATTTATTTCAGTGGAGCTATGCTGATCTGTCTGGCTGCAGGGCTGCCTTCAGTTCTCACACATAACATAAAGCAAAGGAGGCAGTAAACAGCCCACCAACAAAAGAATTTCTTTTGCCTGAAAATGATGTCAATTTAAGTGGGAAGTGTGTTAATTTTGCTGTATGCATCTGCTTTCCAGTTAAGAAAAGAGTTGTGTTTGTTATAGTGCAAGAAACCAACAAACAACATGTTCAGATGGCCCAAGGAGGGAACAGTTAATATCCCAGGGCAAAATTCTGCCTAAAGTACATGCTGCTTGACAGCACAAACTGTAGTTACTACCTGTGATTGTATCCCTCGTTAACAACAATATCACGTAATGCAGTAGAAATCCAAACTTGTTTCCACACAGTTTTTCATAAATATGTAACATTCTAAAACCTGTCAAAAATGTGATATTTTAAATGCACTGCTGTCTGTCCTTCCACAACATCCCAAAAATCTTGGCAAAGTCCACATCTAGTCCTGTGAGAACTGCCTGCCTCTGTGACATGAATTTTTTTCAGTCTGTATTGAGGAACATGTATGCATACAACACCAGTAATGTGCAGACAGAGCTGGGAAAAATTGCCTATCTAAGCTTGCCATTCAAGAAGTGTAGTGAGAAAAAGAACTCAGTAGATAATTAGGTACAAGCTTCACCTGGAGCCAGGTGGCTCAGAGACTGGTAGGATGAAGGCACAGCACACCAGTTTCTAATACCAATGATACACACCCATCTGCATCACATCCAACACCTTTGATTCCTATTTCTGAGCAAGCTGGTGTGCAGCTGGATTTACCAGGGAGACTGCCTTAAGTACAAGAACCGTGAGCCCGGTGGATTTGTAGTGAAAGACTTAAACTGTGTGACTACTAGCTCATGGAGTTGTCCAACAGCCTAATTTGAAAAGCCAAGCCCATATTATAGCATTCAGGTATGCTGATGAATTTCAGGAAAGAGAAAATTGCAACATGCATAGACATCATTCTTCTGGCAAACTCCCTCTGTGTAAGTTAACGTACACTGGCAAAATACACATTTGATGGAAAAGTGCCTGTTCTTCAAACAGGTATTTTATCTATTAACGCAAAAGTCCTGTTACCAAAATAAATCACAGCTGCACCAGGAACCTTAGCCAACATATCTCTCCCAGTGTAACCTTTGTAGTGCAAACCAACCCTAAGAGAATCGTTAAAAAAACACTCATGAAAGAGTGATGGATTTAAGATTAGCAGAGATCAGGATCAGATTTGGACAGGACCTTTCTCTTTGAGGAACTTAGAGGGAAACTCAATTATCTCAGTACTGAAAGCAGAGACTGTGTCCTTGAAATATCTGTATCTCTGGCTGAAATCACATTTCATCAAAACATGAAAGAATGAAAGAGCGATGATACCGTTTTTGAAAGTTTCATAGAACATGGTCTATGAAGTATGTGAGGACTTGCTTAATTTTACACGAGTAAATGATTTTCTTGAAAGCATCTCTCTAACTGCACGCTTAACTACTTTCTACATGATACTTCTAAGAAACAGCACCTGCTTCTTTTGGTGAAGACTCTTAATGGATGAAAGAAGGTCACTTGAATGATATCAAGTTGACTTCATTCCCTCTCATAGAAAGGCCCTCAAGTCATGTGCTTTGAAATAATCGATATTATTTTCTTCAGAAGAGCAGGAACATGGGTCCTTCCTTCAAAAAATCATCAAAGCCCATCTTCCTGGCAGAGCAGAGAAACAGAAGGGTTGTCCTGAGTGTAGGCGATATCAAGATGAAACAGAGAAAAGGCAC
Organism: Steatornis caripensis; assembly: GCA_013398225.1. NCBI lineage: Eukaryota > Metazoa > Chordata > Aves > Caprimulgiformes > Steatornithidae > Steatornis > Steatornis caripensis. The sequence continues at coordinate 275,641 of VZSC01011481.1, forward strand.
TAAACTGGCAAACCAAAAGAGGAAAAGCAATGAAGATCCACATTCTGAAAGTGACTTAGGCACACGGTTCCTATTTCCTAGGAAATGCCTAAGGAAGTGTTGCAAAGCCTGCAGATCTGCCACTGGTTTTTATCACCTCTGGACCTAAAACTAAAAACATCCAGGAAACCAAAGGGAAATTGAGCATCTAAAGAGGAATTAGGTTCCAAAATCAATTTGGAAATCTTGTGTGGGCAACTTAGCAAGCGACCAAATAGTCCCATGTGGCTAGTGATGGTCCCACAGGGATGTGACTTCTTACCTCGCACAAGCAGGCAGTTGTGATAAAAGACCGTTTTTATTTCCCTTGTAAAGAAAAGTCAATGTTCATTTGTTTGGGAGGCCTCTTTGACAGAAAGCTTTATCAGCCATGAAATTAGCCCTTCATGCTCTCTTAAGCCAATAGGCCAGGACGGAGATTCCTACTGCACCTGATGGTTGCAGTTAGTTCTGATTAGCAGCCCCTCATGGATTTCAAACTGCAGCCTCCTTAAACGCAGGCTGTAAAACTTCACTGGCTCTACTAAATCAATAGGGAGGCGAGAGACGGTGTTGGAGAAGAGAGAGGAGAAATAAACAGACACTGAAGCTACAACATTATTATCTGCTTTGGCAAATAGCCACCAAAATTGCTCAATGTGCTGTATACACACAAACATACACTCACATACACACATACAGTCTGCCTGGCAAAGCAAAAAAGAAAATATCGCTTAAATAATGTTAGTTCTCTTAGGCAAATAAGCAGCAAGCAGCTATATTTAGCAAGGAAATAAAACTGTGTTGTAAAGCCCTAGGGACCTATTATGGCAATGCCCTCTGCACTTCCAGTGCTTAGAGGATTCTCAGTTAGTTGACTATGAGAGGATTGCTAGAGGGTCATGAAGTGCCTCCACAAAGTCCAGGTGAGCCTGCAAGCTCTTGGTGACTGTGGGATGTGACCAATAGCTACCCAAAACTTCACAGCCCTGTTTTCAGAAGGATCACATCCCTGCGCTGTGGGAACAGTGACCCCAAGGATACCTCAGCAATTTATAAACTTAGCATTACAGAGTTGGAAATAGAGAATTAACCTTGGGAATATTCCTGCATGGGAGTAGATGTTTTAAAAGAGGAAGAAGGCGGCCTAGACCTACTGTGTGTGATGCATTTTCAGGGAGAGATCCAAAGGACCTGATGGAAGGATTGACACTGACTGGAGCAAACCATGACATTACACAGGAAATCAGCAACACAGTTTAATACAGAGGGAAAAAGGAGAATAGGGGTACATTTCATCTATTCTAATTTTCAACATCTGTAATGTAGACAGCTCTAGCTGAACTAGTGTCCCTTTGCTGCCAGAAGAAAATAGAACCCTCTTTAATTGCCATTCACCTGACTTATATTTGGATGAAATTATTTTTGTTCTGAAAATGTCTATTTCTGTCTACTGACTGTAACAGAAACATATGATAAATTCCATTCAAAGTGATAGTGACAATAGGGAAGATAGTGGCACAGAGCAAATTCTGTTAATACAAAGAGTTATTAGAAAATGTGCTATTTTTTACAGTTTGCTTTAGATAATCCTACAGAATAGAACAGAATGAATTTCTTTCTAATGATGTTTTATTAAACAGGCTTCAAATCCCTCTTTCTCTATCATATAGGAAATACATTTAGAGGGAATTTGCTTTAACTGATTTAATTTCTCTTCCATACCACAAAAGTCTTCCCTGTAGATTCAGATCAGAAGCAGGGACTTTCCCAGAAGGAATCTGTATGGCTTTTGGTCACGCATCGATAGGATTGCATTTAAAAGCATAATGAAGTCAACCTGAATGGAATGAAACAGGACACACTAGGGACAGGCTGAAATTTGGAAAGACAGAGTCATTCTCAGATTGGGTGAACAATTCCACATTTGTGGGCTGCAACCAAGGCTTACAGTAAGGTCAGCATCTTGAAAACCCAACGGATAGCTCATTATATGTATACGTCCAGACCACGCGCTAAAGAGTACTGCTGGGGCAGACTCTCTGAGAGGTTGGAAGATCGACACTTTTAATACTAGCTCAGCGCTCCCCTCTGCTTCTTTGCCTCAATGTGTAAAATTAGGATAATAATATTGCTTTCATCTTCCTCACCGTGGTGTTGTGACTATTAATTAGTTAGCATGTGCAGAGACCTGGATAAATGCTAAGTTTTAATCAGGTCTTGATGAGCTTGGGGAATGCAGCAGGGTCTGAGCAGAGGGTGGAAGAGTGAGTCGTACTGCTCCCATCTGCCTGGCACACGGTGATGCCAATGGCATCGCCTCGCCACAGTCTCCCTCCTCACACTCCTCCAGCTGGCAGCTCTAGTTCTCAGTAGAGGGACCCTGGCTGTTTGACTGGGTGATTCACAGCACCTCCAGCCTCCCTAGCTGATGTGCCTTGTCCAGCAAAGGGCTGGTCCACGCTTCTTCCATGAGGAAGAGTACAGTTTGGAAAAGCATGCACCAACCCCTGTGGCTCCACAACCTTGCTAAATTTCTTGCTGCCAGACGTTCTCAGGGATTAAAAGTGGGATTCAGTTCCACCCACTATTTTGAAAATGTATTATTAAATCGAATGGCCAACATCTCGTCTATGCTAGCTAAAATAAATTAGTAGAATGTAGTGGAATAGTACCAAGGGTTTGCATCTTTGCATCACAACCTTATTCTCTCTCTCTCGGGACCGTTGGCTTTCCCCCTCCTCCTCCTTTTGTTTTTTGGTTGGGGTTTTCTTTTTTTTGATTGTAAGGATTATTTACAGTTCTCTCTTGATTAGCCCCTTCTGAACTGAACCAAATGTTTGTACTCCCTATATTTTCTCCTAGTGCATTGCCTACTGTATAAACTACTGGAGCGGGCTGTCTTTTTGCTGCCACTTCTTTGGCCAGGTCTGGTATTCTGGGACCAATGATGTTGCATAGGACGAAACTGTCTCAAACATAGCATAATTCTTCACAAAGCACAGAACCAAGTTCCACAGCAAGCTGACCACAATATTCAGAGGTAGAAACTTGGAAACATATGTAAAACAGGCGCTTATGTTGTGGGTGGAATAGAGAACTCAGGAAAGGCAGAAGCATAACTCCCTGAATTAATAATGAATCCCAGTACTCAGAGATGTGTCTTTTAAACAACCTTTGATAATTGGCCTCTCGGTAGCATGTAGTGCACATCCTGAAATAATGGAATGGAAATCAGCATCAATCAACACAGCATGAGGCTCTTTCTTCTCCAACAAACACATACTCTTGTTAAGCACTGGTGGCTGTTTGTCCTAAATTTAACACCAATTAGGGCCTGATCCTCAGCTCTGCCTGAAGGGATGAATGTCCTCCACACCCATCTAAGTCCATCAAGAAACACAGAAATATCTCGACATCTCTTAAAAGACATTCTGCAGAATCAGACCCTTAACAGTTTGATAGCTTGAACGCTAACATTGCCCAGAGCACTTAAACTGATAAACAGTCAAAGACATCCCTGTGCATTTATGTACAACAAAACAGGCAGTAACAACAGAGGAGAAAAAAGGATGCTATTGCTATGCTTCTCCCGTGTATCTTGAGAGCCAGGAAATCTGCAGCAGAGATAAGAGGGGCCAGTAAGAGGAAAGAGAAGACGCAGCATTGATGGGGGGGAAGCATAAATAATTGGTGTGAAGATTCACTTCATGTCAGAAAGACAAACTGGGCTAATTTTCTATGAACATCTCAGAGGGGAATTGAGTCTCGTTTTATTTCAGAGGTAAAAAAAAAGCATTCCACCATGTTCCTCATTTTCTGGTGTAAAAGGGACGGAAAGTTTCTTTCATCCTCACCTAGCCATTTTGCTAGGCTGAAAATGCAGGAGGAAGGCTCAGCTTTACAACAACATACACCATGCTCTGTGACTGCATCTGTCCTAAGCAGTTGGCATAATGTTGCCGGGTCTCTGCAGCCACTGACAAAGATGTCCATTTTCTCTTTACATCCACAAGCCTTCAGATTCAGCCCTTTCTCTCCAATGAGATTGCAAATTACTTTGGTGAAAGTCAACACTTGCGGTAGGGATGGGCAGCAGCTTTAGCTTTGCCCCAGCCTATGTCTTCTCAGAGCAACCTACTACATACAATTAAATGGAGGGTGATCCACAAGTAGGTCCGGCTCATGGAGCCAAGGAAGCACCAGTACGCAAGTGCCGTGCATATGGTGAGCAACACACAGACAGTGAGACTGCCATCAAGATGTTCAGTAAAATTAAGTCCTCTGACTAGATCTGGAACTTCTGAAAATAAAGGGGTGTAAGGGGATGAAAAGGCCCTCCTCAGTGGTGCCATCAAGACAGTGAGAAATCGTGGAGATCACGGGCATACCTTGAAAGGGCTTTACTGTCACAGAGGAGAAAATACTGCAACAAGCCCTGCTCTTCCTGCTTTGGGAAAAAGTGAGAAATGGCCAATATCAGCTGTTCATCATTTTGGCAGCTGATAAAGGAAGGGAGTATGGTGCTCCAGCCTCTTATCCACCCTCCTCTTAGCCATGACAGACCTGAGCGCAGCAAGTCTGACCTGCTGCTCCTTGCAGCCACCAGCAAGCACTATCTTAGATGGCTTTTGGAGGTGAAGGTGGCAGCAAGTTCATCACCTTTGAGAGACAGCCAAAGCAAACCCCGCTGCGGTCACAAACAAGGCGTTTCTTCCCTTGTCAAACCAAGAGAACTCAGCTGAAATCCACTTAAATCAATGCATTATAATTGTTATTCCAGACCATCAGAAAACACAGACTATTTCCCTTATTTCTTATCCTGTTCTAGGGCTTGGAACATGCATAATTCAAATGCTTTCATTTTTTTCTTAGGAATTAGACTCAGAATATTCAACGCAAATTAAAGAACCAGATGAAAACTTCCCAGTAAAACAATAGCCTGCTGGAAAGTGCTGATCTGATGAAACACAAAGTTTCATAGTAATAACTTGATTGGGAAGTTCCACTGCAAAAAAAAA
>VZSC01011481.1:280893-310001 GCA_013398225.1 Steatornis caripensis
ATATATAATTATATATATATAATAATACTATATATATAATATATATATAATATATAGAGATATATATGTAATACTATAATACTATCGTTTTGCCATGGACAACTTTTCTTTAAATTAAACATTTGGACAAGCTGTGACAAATGAAACCTTTTAAGAATATGCTTTTCAGAGCATGAGAAAAAAATATCTGTAGTGTCAATAGCAAAGCTTAGACATATGTGGTAATAATAACAAAAGGATAGTTGTAACATTATTTCCATCTTTACAGTTTGCCTTATAATTTCAGGGAGATGGTCTTACTGTCACAGGTATTTCTTTCTTCTCCCAGAGAATTTCCAAGTAATTAACCTATATCTTATCTCAACCTCAGAGTGATTCTACCTCTTTTGGAGGCTTTCAAAGCCTTCCCAGGATTTGGCCAACAGGAGTCAAACCGTCCCATATTTTCCCAATGGACCAGTTGGACGAGCAAACAGGAGACAGCATTTGCAGAACTGCCTGTTAAGTAATTGCACCAGACAAATATAGAGCCCGTATTTAGGACCCTGGGCAGAGAAGCCCTTTGAGGTAACAATAATGAATAATCAAAAGCAACGAGGGTAAAAAAGCAGCAAATTCTGTAGCTATGCATGAAACTCACTCCATCCAGAGCCCAAACGTCCTAAAAAAATCCAGCTTCAAAGTGGTCAAAAGTTGATTGAATCTCAGCTGCTCTCATGTATACACAGTCCATGCTTAGCCAGTCTGGGCATGCTAGCACATGGGCACAATAACCCATTGGGTGCACAAGGTTCTCATGTCTGGAGGGTGCGATCCAGGATGTCTGTCTGAAAGGCATGAATATCTGATTCAGAAGGCTAAAAAAGCAATGTCCTCAGTCAGAAACATGAACTCCCCCTTCTGCTCCATTGTGTTTCTGGTTAAACCTGCAGCTCAGGTGCTTATAAAATAATAAATCACTTTAAAAAAGTCAAGGAAGAAAAAACCCCAAAAACACCAACACAAACAGCTTGAATAGCAATTTACAAAGTTGCTCAGCACAGCAATATTTAAAGCTGTTATTCATGATATGTCATTTTCAGATAAGTTAATAAAGAAATATAGGAGAGAATCAATTTTTAGTAATCATTACCATGTACAGTAGTGAAACCTCCAGGCTATTCAATTAATTCTAGACCATAATTATGACCCAGGAACAAATTGTATAAATCAGCATTTTTTTATTTAACCATACAAATCAGACTCAGATCATGAGTGCAAATCAAGAGTTGTATATTTCACAGCTCTTGCTGTCCCAGAAAATAGGCTCTCCAAGGATTCAAGCCCCTTGAGGCATAAACTGCGCACACTTCAAATTCTACAGGGATAACACTAATTATAGTAATTTTTAACTCAACATGTCACAGTGCCCCAAAGACACTCAGAATCCTTAATAGAATGCAGAAAAGCTAAGGTGAAACCAGCTGGCTAGTTAGCAAATTCGAGGTCTGAGGTGGAAAAGCAGATTTAAAAAAAAAACCCAAAAATGAAAACACAAAATCTCAAAACTACATTCCAGTCCAGGATCAGGCTCACCTGCAGAAAGCTACAGCAAGGAGAGGAGCTGAGTTTCCTACACCTTGTAGCACTTTGTGTTACTAATGCAGTTATCCTCTCTGGATTTCAAAGCACATTCTAGTTGCAGCATTACATTTACCCTTTTAGTCTTACAACGTATTTTAGCAGACAGCCCAAGGCTCAGAGGTGAAGCCACTTGCCTAAGAACATACAGTCAGTGAATCTCAAAAACCATAACCTGAATTCAGAAGTTCAAGAGGTCGCCATACACTGTAGCTAGGAACACACATGAAGGGATTCCAGGGATTCACAGTCCCTCGCACTGGATGAATTCAAGAGATCCTTTTCAAAAATCAGTAGTGATTTGTTTGGGGTTCCTTGTGCTCTTACGGAGCATTGAACCAGCAATTCGTTTGGCTCACTGTTTCTCTCCAGGGCCTTGATCTCTCTATCATTCCTGCTGCATACCTGTTAGTTCATTCCCCAGTTTCGATCCGTAAGGTGTGAACGTGGCCCTCGGGTGCATGTTCCCAAGAGCAAGGCGAGGATGTTGCACACCAGACACCTGNGCTCACTGTTTCTCTCCAGGGCCTCGATCTCTCTATCATTCCTGCTGCATACCTGTTAGTTCATTCCCCAGTTTCGATCCGTAAGGTGTGAACGTGGCCCTCGGGTGCATGTTCCCAAGAGCAAGGCGAGGATGTTGCACACCAGACACCTGTGTCCCTGCATCCCACAGGGCTCAGAGCTGTCACTCCAGACAAATAAACCAGATGTAAGCATGGTAGCTCAATAGGTGAATTCACTGCACAGGAGAAGGGATTACTGTTATTAACCAAAGAAGGGGCAGAAAAATGCAATCCAAACCTCAGGTTTTTATTTCACTATGTTGTTTAGTTGAAACTTTGATTTCACCATTTTTGAGTAGGCAGACTGGGCACTATAGGGATAAAAGTGATTGTATTAAGTGATTGTTTACCATAGTGTTTTTACTTATGGATTTAGTTTAACCCTTTGTTATCATGCTTTGGTGCCTAATTTTTCAGTAGAATATTTTAATTTTAAAAGGATTGTTTGTTTGAAAATAGAATGCACATGGCTATTGCTATTGACAGGAGATTTATAACCTTCTTTTCTAAAAGCATGTTTGGACCTATGTTGTCATTACACACCAATCTTGCCTACTAGTGATGAAAGAAATGGGCCTCTCTGTTGATGTTGGGTTTGTATTTCAGCAAAAGCCTGATGGTTTTTCAGCTGCTATGGCTCTGTGTCTGGAATTATTTTCATATATATTCCCTTAATTTTAAGGGAAAGCAGCCAATGAGGAAAGACAAGGAGTGATACCACTTCAGCTGCAATGTCCTAATTTGCACTTACCATTTGGCCAGAGTACGTTTTCACCCACAGACAGATAGGTGCTACAAACACACAGAAATAATAAAGTTAATCATAATAGTTTTTTAAAAATTGGAAAAGATGATACAATTTGTAATACATGTACAAGCAGAAATGGACTTCTAAAAAATTTTAAAAGTTTGGAGATTTTTTCTTTTTTTCTTTTTTTTTTTAATAGAAGGAACACTACGACTTCTGCAAATGGAATGTAGGTTAGGAAATACTTTTAGCTAAAATAAGATTTGACCTCAACAAATCTTCATAATAAATTGTGAATGAGGCTCGCTATTTTTACTTCCCAAGATATTTCATTAATGTGTTTAAAACACAAGAAAGTAGGCACTAAACATCCATCTTTGAATCTCACAATTTAATCTTTCTTCCCAGAATGCCTTCTTTGCAGACATCCCTTTAAAAAAATCTAATCAAACCAGATACCCAGCCCAGTTTCTAAACAAAAAAGGGTCAGCCAGACTTTCAAACTTTGGAAAGCTTATCTAAATTCCTACACAAACAGCACTGTTAACTTACAGTTAGCTGAGGTTGTAAGTAATATCACCCTTATAGGAAAAAATGTGACAAAGACATAGCAGTTAGAAAAGCTTAAACATGCAAAAGAATGGATATAAGCAGTTTAAACACTTTACATAAATATTCTATTGCCTTTATATTTCACGTTATGTTAGACAGCATTGACATACGATACTTCACCATATACATTCCAATAACAACTTCTACTCCATTCACTGAGTTATATTCATGATACCTTTCAATCTAGATTCATATGCATTTATATTATTGACAGTTCAAGTATATAATTTATTTATATTTATACACATACTCAGGAAAAAAGGAAAATCTGTCTATTTTAGATGCTTTCAGTATGACTTAAGACTAACAATAAAAAAAAATTAGTACCTGGATTAACCAGTAGAAACACAAGTCAGTATAGCTCCTTAATATCAAAACAAATTGATAATAGTTAATTCTACCTTCTCTTCCTTTTCTCTTTTTTTTTTCCCTTCTCTATTTTAAAGTGACCTGATTGAGACAGTGCTTTAAGGACCATGATATTCAGACTACTGGGAATCAACAAGAAGAACAAATTCCCAAGCTAAGACATCCTAACATAGAATGCTGAACCACAACCTACTTTATATGTATGTATACATATATATACACATACATATATATATATATACACGCACATATGAGGGAGAATTTTGTTCATCTCAACTCTAACAGCAGCTTGAGGAGGCGCATGAAAGCAAATGTGGCTGGTGACACATGCTGAAAAGTTTCGTGTGCCAGCACTAAGCTCGTTCTGGAAAGGTCAATATTCACTTGTTGCTGTTGCGTGAATGACAGGGAGAGAGGCCACTGCCAGCTGAAAGCTGGCATTTGAAGCTCTCACCGTATGACGTGCCAAGCTGTAGCAGAGCATTAGGCTACCTAATTTGAAAAAACAGTCCAATTCACCACCTAAACTGCCTATGCCCCAAAGAAACATCCTTCAGAAATGAAGGTGGCTCTAGGTAGATGCAGCAAGAGTTATTTCCTCAAGTCCCAGTCTCAGGATGGCTCTGATGCCATTGCCTGCTCCATACACACAAAGTCTACCAGTGCAACAAGTAGGTTAAGGATGTTTTATGCACTTGTGGTTTGTATCTTACCTAGCCATTTGATGCCCATCATCAAAGTATCTGACATTCCTGAGCATGGCTTTCAGGTTAGGGGCACTGGAAAATTCCTGCTTCAGGTCAAGCCAAACTCCTGAGATGGGACAATCCCAGAACAGATCTATCAAATGAAAATATCATTTCAACTGTTGCGAATCTCAGACATCCAGATTCCTGCATTTATTCTGTGAGGGTATTTATTTCTGTTCAGTGAGGGTATTTATTTCTGTTCAAGAGAGTAGGCTTAAAATTAATCTCTTTCAGACAGAGACTGAATTTAAATATAATCAAACATGTTGCTTTGAAGCACTCATTTTTCTTGTTTAAATTTTTATAGATACATATGTAATAGCACTCAAGCAAGAGTTTTTCATGTTGGTTTGCAAAGTAGGTCAGTCTTGGCAGTGCCTGTCTGTAAAGGAGGCAGCATGAAGAAAAGGTTGCAGAATGCAGAACCTGTTGTTTGTTATCTGTGGTATAGAATAGAATATTTCAATTGGAAGGGATCTACAATGATCATCTGGTCCAAATTTGTCTGCATTTCCTTTCCCTATTCCCTCAGGCTCATCTACTGTTAAGATCCAGATCCCAGTATTCTCAAAATAAAGTTGCAGCTATGCCTTTTCTCAGGCACAAAGGGTTGGAGAGATGGTTAAAATCTCCACTCCAGCTACCGCTCTTCTGACTTCCAACCGAGCCACTGTAACTATCCCTGTGTTGCCATCTCTGATTCTAGCTTCAGTGTACGGCACCAGGTTCTGAGCACAAGGGTGATGGCAAGCACAGCATGATAGGGCTTTCTTGCCCTGCACTTGTTCTTTTGGGGCCACACAAACTGGAAAACTCATAAATAGAAATCAGATTGAAGTTTCTTGACTTATTTCACCCTCTCCAGGTTACCTAACTTCCTTAGCACAGAGCACTTTGAACACAGGATAGGCGAGCTGCTTAGTTCAGGCACGTTTTCTCTTCCATTAGGGTTTATACGCTTTTCTTTCAAACTGATCCATCTTACAACAATTAGAGGAAAGAAAACCTTTGAACTACTTTTCTGGTCGTTGTATCCTGTTCTCCACTTCCAGACTAAGATTGGCAAGCTGGATTGCAGAAGGTATATTCAAGGGAAGATAGACTTGTTTCTAAATAATTACCCTTATTAACTACAAGAGTTTAAAGTGTGAGTGCACAAAGTCACTTTAATCTTTGGTCCAAACTCAGGTTTTTCCCTACTCAGTAGGAAGAAAATATTGAAATGGGCTTGCAGAAGCAGACCTGTGTTTCTGCTCTGTGATGGCATAAATATCCTGCAAGTGTTTCCTTTCTTGATTTCTAAATCAGGTTTGGCACAATGTAAGTGTGGAGAGATACAATATTGTCTCTATAAAGGAACAGCAACCAGAGAGACTGAAGTTAAATTATGAATAAAAAAGAAAAGCAACATTTATCTATAAATCCAATAAGGCACGTTGCTGAATATATAGCAATCATAACACAGCTGTAATCTGCAGCAATTCCGAGTGTGAATTGGACTTGAATAGTACATTATAAAATTTGTGACATGGAATGGGTTAAAATTTTTTAAATATTTAATACAAAGCTTATTACCCAATTTGACAGTGATCAGCATCAACAAACCACAAGTGTATGCTTACTATGATCTCTTAGCCTTTTTGTTCTTTCACATTACCAGCTAATCTCTTTACAGGGGCTACTGGGATGAAAGGATGGATAATGAGAAAATTTCTTGAATCTAAACTGAAAGATGATATTATTCAAAAGAACAGACATTTTTATGTTTTTCTGTTGTGATGGTGTTCTTGCAATGGTGCTGTGTGATTTAGTATGCAGAGGCACTTCCCAGTTTGCAGATTACTGTAATTCTCCATGATTCTAATCTGCACATTTGTTGGAAAGTTCACATCTCTGACCTCTTATCAGATATGTCTACACTGGATATTATGGACTAAGAAGTTTTGAATGATAGCACATCTGTCAAGTGGCCAGGCCTATTGCCCCCATCCACAGAAAGGGAACAGAGAACTGATGTCCACAGAACTAAGTTAGTTCTTACACAATTAATATTTTAATGCTCAGTTTTTAGAGCATGTCTCCAGTTGAAGAATGTATTACTCTNAGAAGTTTTGAATGATACCACATCTGTCAAGTGGCCAGGCCTATTGCCCCCATCCACAGAAAGGGAACAGAGAACTGATGTCCACAGAACTAAGTTAGTTCTTACACAATTAATATTTTAATGCTCAGTTTTTAGAGCATGTCTCCAGTTGAAGAATGTATTACTCTGAGTTTTGGCTTCAAATTCTTTCCCTTTTGTAGGAAAAGGGTAACATAAGCACCAAGACACAGCATACCTTGTGTGAGGAGCTCCTCAGGTGCTCAAAGCTTTTCCAGATTTCTTCACTGCCTTAAAACTCCACTGGCCCAGTGAAAGACTGTCTTCCAGAGACATGAGATTATTTCTCTGTGCGTGGAATTAGCAGCTGATCACTTTGGACACTCATCCATTTATCTCTCAGGCTTCAGTTATGCTAATATCAGATCATCTTCAGCATGACTCTGCGCAGCAAGCAGGTATGCTGTGAAAGGCTCTGGAAAACTATCAGCAGTTCTTTCTATATACTAAGACAGCGGAGAGTAGGGATTGAGGTTGTCAGTCATCACACCTTTCACAAAGTTAGGAAAATAGTCAGACATGCTCTTTGAACAGGACAGATTGTTTCTCTCAATGCTAAAAGTGACATAGAATAGAGTAAAATAACTGATCTTTACATGAAAACTTTATCATGGGGATAAGAGATCTTGCCTTTAGCCTCAGTCTTTGTTAAAAGGTGGAATTTCCAGGAGGAAAATCAGCCTTCTTTTCTATTATTTGCTTGTCTCATAAAATATGCAAGACAGTGTTGGCAATGAACCTGCATCAATTCATCAACACACCATTCCTGAAGCTTAAACTTTCATTGTGCAGGAGAAAAGTCACTATCTGATAGTAGGTTAGATCCACACTGATGTTCTCAGTGCATCAATAATTAAGCAGGACCTTCAACCACATCGTTTAACACGCCAAAATGTTTCCTAAGAATTGTGAAATTATCACCCCAAAAAAAAAAAAAAAAAAAAGAATTACCAAGATTATAAAGAACCCATCATGTTCAGTGGCCTATGTTCAGAGACATAGAGCATTCCTTCCACTTACTTTAACACAGCAGTAGCATTCAATAGCTTCAGGCTGTAATTAACAGCACAAAGCTCTCTTACTAGAAGACAGGATAACAACTCAATAAAATATATCTATATTCTGCTGCAGGTTCCTGAGATGCTCAGGGTTTAAATAGCATTCAAAGCAAAGCTAAAGAAGTTGCACAAATTACGGTTACTACAGGTGAAGAGAATCAACAGAAGCCAAGAACTAATATAGGAAATTAAGGCCCGTAATTAATTCTGCTGGTGTAGCCTGCTAGCTTCAATCAAAAAAAGCTGCAGTGTAAGTTGTTCTCCACAGTTCTGAGGCTTTTGAAGCATTATGTACCAAACTGCTTCTAAAGCAAATGCCATCCATTCTCTTGGAATAATACTACAGCATTAGAAAAAGAAACTGGTAGGATGTCCCTGGTTTTAGAGCTCATGCAAAATAGTTTGTGAGATTTTTCTGCACATGGGGCAAAAAACCCAGAGAATTCAGGACTGTTCTGCAGAGACCAGATGCTCATCCTTTAACCTGCAAAGTTTGTGCAGGTTAAAAATTGTCAAGGACAGTTCCTCCAGGTTTTAGTCTATTCTTAGAGACTTTAGGACAGAGAGATGGAGAATACACAGGTTGGATGAACTGTTTTGATGATGGTAGCCTACCACCAGATGTCATGTTTCCTGGGGGCCTAATCTTCCCTGCTTTTGTAAATGGAAAGGAATAAGGTTAGAGAACAGCTGTGCTGTCACAGGTGTCAGTGCTTAAGGACATTTTCACATGATCACAAATATCTGAGTCATCCCAGGTCAGATCAGTTGTAGCAGTTCTGAAAATTATCTCAGATAGTGTCAGTTCATTGCTTCCAAAAGACATTGATTTCCCCCCATCCTCCCCCCCCCCAACCTGTGCAGAAAATGGCCTGGTTCTGACAAATAGAGTGGTCTGAATTTCTGCTTCGGGCGAGTTTTCTGATGTCTGGAGACCAAGGACTAATTGGTGGACATTTTAAATAAAATTACCAGAAAAGAAAAAGAGCGGCCTGGTAAAATAGCTCTGGTCAGGAAGCTTACAATGTCTTGGACCCTCTTCCTCACGGTAAATGTGCCCTTTCATTAAGCCGCACTCACAGTACTGTGTGATTGTTAGACTCAGAGGCTGGGCACTGGACTGTGCAGAATTACACCCACCTCTGCCGTTTCCAGGTGAGAAAAGGAATCCCTTATGATTGAAACAACTGAACGGGATACATGACAAACGCTCAAAACTGTAGATTCCCTGTGAAATGGGGAGGTTCTGTCTCCATCAACTCAGTGATTCTCTGCCTTAGTTTGTCATGCCTAAAAATCAGGCTGAAAAGTTCTACTCTGTTAGTCTTGGCTATTTTTATTGCAAACTGACTAGGAAAGAAATTTTCTCCCATCACTTGTATATCTAGTGTCTGTCACAGAAGAATCTTGTTGGCTAAGATTTTGGGCATATTCTTTTGATACTACTGCTAATAATAACAGTAAAAATGTCGCTTCTCTTGTCAGCAACTTGATCCTCAGTGTACTCTCCAACTCATGGTCTCACTAACATCCTTTTGTCCCTGGGAATTAGAATGGAAATCTCAAAGTGACTGCAGCAGCACACAGTGGATAACTACAATCAGTGTAATTCAGAGGCTAGAGCATTTCTTCCATGGCTTTTTTTTAACTGTGCTTTCTTGGTACATAAATATGGATTTTGTTACTGGCTGAGTTGGAAGGAAAACCAATGAGAACGTTTCTAAGCCTCTGCAGCAAATATTTTTTTACCTCCCACCTGGAAAAAATGAAGGATTAGTATTTAAAACACGGAGTTGTTTTTAATGTAAAATCCCTGTTAACTCAAACTACTTGGGAATAATTCAGTTATTATCAGTAAGAAAAAAGGTAGCTTGTTATTTCAGCTTTTCTGCAACTATTTGAGGTGACAAGAACATCTTTTTTAATAGCTCAAAATTGACCTAAAACATCCCTGTCTGATTTATTTCTGTTTACTCTAGATGTATTGTCTCCACTCTTACTCCTAATGAGATAAAAAAAAACAAGCTCAGAAGCAGCAGCAGAGCTAATACTGCTGTAACATGCCTTCAGATCTCTGCATCTATGCTCAGGGCCATCTGCAACTTCTTCACCTTCCTTCATTTTCAGATATGCCAATTTTCTGGTAGGAAAAAGTGTCACCATCAAAGCAGACAGGTCAGTGTATACACTAGGGACTGGTGAGTCTGATTTACCCTGCATAGTTTCTGCAAGGCTGTAGTTTCACATGACTTAGACCTCACAGAAGAGTACAGGGCATTCCTATCCTACCCCATTCCTCTCTCCTTGTTTCTGCTCCTGCTCCCCCAGTACAGTGCTCTCAAGGTTTGCTGACTTAGATATTTGTGGGACCACAATGTAAACTGTATTAAGCTTAAAAACAGCCCTTTATTTATTCTTAGGCCAGCTCCACTTTTGAATTGCAGGTGTTGTAAAATTGTGTCTTGAAATATGTGAAGACAGAGAAAAACAGACTGCTGGAAGATGTACTTATTTAGTAAAACCTTACTTGCATCTTCACATTTGCCAGTTAAACTGGTTTAAATACTCATGCCCCCATTATGGAAAGTAGCAGGAAACAAAACCCTCACCTCAGAGAGATCAGGCACTCAATATAACATCATTCATTAGTATTCATTAATAGTTCTGAAGAAAAAATAATTCAACAACAGTTTTTTTTCTTTATGTGATTAACTACTGTTTAAATCAAAGGTAATTCAGAAACAGAGTCTTATATTCTCAAAAAGAGACAAGCCTTGTTCACAAGAATAAGATTCTGTCTGAATAACAGAATACTTGTTAGAGAGGGAACTGAAGACTAGGATTTTTCTTATCTCCTTGTGCCAGATAAGTGTTGTCTTCACCAGATTACACATCTATGCCCTAAATTAAAAGAAAGTAAAAGTTTTGGAAGACTGGGCTTCAAGTTTGCTGAGGCAAGTGAACTATGAGGCTGCAACGGAAGTGTTGTCAGAGATCTATGTCAAGGATGACATTAAAAACTCCTTTAGGTAAGGCCTGGGTGAATTTGTTTGCTGACCAGCAGTCTTGGGGAAGATGCAAGAGGCTGTAACAGCAGCATACAACATACTTGAGGAATGGTTCAGAGAACAGTTAACACTTGAACTAACCAACGTCTCTACTGAGTGAGGTTCAGAAAACACCAGGATTGAAAAGCTAGGCTTCTAACATTAATCTTTAAATCCAGTGCTTGTGTTGAAAGCATGCATACCTTGGCAATCTATGGCTTATAAAACCTAAAAAGATTGATCTCAAGCAAACAAATGTTGCTGCAGTAAAGTATTAATCACTTCTGCAGAATAAAGACGGACTCCATCCATTGTAAGAGGCCTGACTGACCAAACAAAGTACTCTACTAAATGTGTTTTGGGGAAACAAACTGATGAGAAGACTGGACAACAAATGTCCTCAAAAAACCCACAACCATATGTCAACCACAGCAGCCACATGAGGGTAAAGAGTTCACTTGGGTCTTGTTCCTGTATCATGCTGCATCTTAGAGGATGTTAATGCAAAAGTAGGAAAGACTTTTGGAAAGGATGTGCTATCTTTCACTGCATTTTATGTTTTGCACATTATGTTCTCCCTAACGTCTCCCTAATGTCTCTCTCATTCATGCAATATCCCAGCCCAGATTTCAAAAGATTTCCAGGAATTGCAACAATTCCTGCAGAAAAAATGTGTTGGAGCAACAAAGTATTCCTAAAAAAAATTCATTCTAAAAGCACTGAAAACACTTTTAATAGAAGGAAATAACTCCCAGAGTGGTTTGTTTACAACAAATCATACTGCCACTTCTCTTAAAGTCTTTATTATTTCTTATTCTCTAGGTAATAATATAGGCTTGTAAGAAGGAAGACCACAGTACCAGGCAGCTAGTATGAAAATCAAAGAATATAAGTGTTTAATTCTTGCCATTGACACCATGAGAAAGCAGGGGGAAATGCTGCTCCACTATCTGCATCAGATTTCTCAGCCTTAGAGGGCGACTGAGTGCTAAAATACACAGAGTACTCGGTGCTCTCTGTTGTAGCTGCCAATGCTGATACTATTTCTGCCCTCTGAGCAGAATAGCAGCCACAACAATGTTATGAACACCCATTTTTGAAGATAACAAAACCAGGCAATCCCTCCTCTGGGCTAATTAAGAAAGAGCAGAGCCATAGCCATAAGATATCCCCAAGGGAAACAGAGCTGCTGCCATGTCCTAGGCTGGGTTCCCAAAGCAGAATATCCCATTTGTGAATTGGCTGAGCTCTGTGGACCTCCTGTATTTTGGCACTCTGCCAGTACCTGCATGGAATGAGCCAAATAGAGACAACTCTCTGAGCCAGCCTCTATCAGCTGCAATTTAATTGATTTTTTTATGATGGAGCAATACACCATAAAATTCAGACCAGGGAGAAAAGACCATTTTAATTTCTCAGCTATGCAGGAGGAGCGACACATTTGTCCATGTGAACCCTGTCAATGTTGTAGCTGTGGCTAGTTCTTCCTTCCCATGTGGTTGCTAGCCAGGTCTTAAAACATACACTGCTGAGCGTTTGTGTGATTGAAAGCAGCCTGGTGAGAATAGGATATAAAAGGAGCAGACTGAAGATTCAGCTTTTACATTACCCTCCTGGCTACATCTCAGGTTTTCTGGAGACTAAGAAATAAGTACATTCTTTAAGGCAGAACAGTTCCCCTATCCTTCCATCACTTCTCTCTATTTCATGACTAATTTCATGTGATAGCAACAAGGGGAAGAAACAATCAGGTTGGTTTCACAGTTTCTTAAGAATGTTTCCTATTAGCAAAGAAACAACTCGGAGCTTTATACTTAGCTATTTGGTCAGCAGCTGCATTTACAGAGCATATATATTGCCCTGAAAATGGAAGGAGCCATCAGGAATAATGGTCTATAAACCAAGCTATAATTCTGCTGGCTCATAAAAGTACAACAGAAAACCTAGACTGGACAATCATTAAGATTACAACAGGGCAAAGAGGCTGAGTACATTTATATCAGGAGATAGAGAGCAATGTAGCTCCAGTAGCCCTTCTCTGCCCTCCTCAAAATATTTCAGAATTTCTCTGTGTAAACTTTGTCTCCAAAGTGAAGAAGAGAGGAAAAGAAGACAGTGTCTATGTCACTAAACAGTAAACAAAAAGCAACACAGCAACACTATTAGTTTGACTTCAATGACAATGGTTAAACCTTGGTACCAGGTTTACCTCCGATTCTTTTGCTACAGTGCAAAGAGTGGTAGCAAGTGGGATGCCACTGGATTGACTGTCACAAGTTATTGCCAAATAGAAATTAGTGAGCTGCTGTATGGATAATGCAGCAGTCATGATGGACTAAAAATCTGTCCTGTTTGATACATCCTGAGTACAGTACCTATTTACAGATGTTATGATGTTGGTCAGGTGATCTAGTACTCGAGTTTTATTACAGGACAGAGAACTTGAGTACAACATCAGAAAGGGATGAATCTCAAACACGGAGAGAATCAAGGTATTTTGCAGTCAGCGATCTTTTATGGACTCTGACAACTTTGCATTTCTGCAGCCAAAAGGCACTCATTCTGAAGACAATTCAATGCCAACATTAGTTCACAGTCCTAGCTGTCTCAGTCTGGAATAATCCTAGTGACACCAAATAATTTAGGGGAGTATTTCTTCTTTAAGAGCAAAAGAAATAAACTTGTGGAGAAGACTGGGATGATAATGATAGTTCTGCATCAGAGCAAGTAGTAGTTATCCTTCTGGAGATGCTCAGACTAGGACCTGAAGATGGAATGGAGTGGACTCTCAGTATAGGTGAGTTCACTGCACACAATTATAGGAAGGAAAAGGTGTTAGTGAAGCAGAGGAGGCCTACATAGGAATGTTTAAATTATCACTCTTTTTTCTTTTTTCCCCTCCAGTGAATTTTAAATTAGGAGGTCTGGTGAAGAAGGAAAGCATCTAGCGATCACAAGTCACAATAGTGCCTGCTTTGCTCAGGTTGTCACTTTTAACACTGTATTCAATTGAATCGAGCACCTTCAGTTGCAGAAATTTGGGATACTTGAAACTACTGGGAAAAAAAGCTGAAGTCTGCTACTTTTACATCAGAAAGCACCAATTGTACTGAACTGCCCAAAGGAGCCTGATGCAAAATTATCAACAGAAGTTAATTCAAAATCTTCATTAGTTTATTCTTCCCTTGTTTTTCTTCATTTGAAAAATGAAGGTCTTAAAGATACTCTGAGATTTTTTTAGCCCGTTGCTAGAAGAAAGAAGTCTCCAGACATCACCCCACCAAATGCCTGTACTGGAGATAACAAATTGCATTCTGAAAATGAGAAGATATAAATGATGGTGAACAGGTTTCTGCCTTCTCCTTTCTCCTGGGATGGTGAAGCTGAACATATTATGTCAAGCTTTTCCAATGCAAAAGCTACTTTTTTTCCACTGGAATTTTTCTTTTTTTTTTCTTTTCTTGATTGATGGGGAAAGTTAGCACTCAATACTCACAAGGTTGAGAGCTCCAGCAAGTGATAGGAGAAATTCTGTGCTGCGCACATAAAAAATTGAGTAACTAACCTCCATGTTCACCGCTCCATCAAAGCTGCCAAGCTCCAGCAATCCTAGCTTCAGAGTAAAGTCATTTCTGTACCACCTAATGAAGGAAGCATAGACATTTGTTATTACCATTAATTTATTAAAGAGGCACATGCACCAGCAATCATCAACTTCATTACAACCCAGAAGGAACCTGTTGAAAACCATGTGAGGGCAGGGCAAGAGGAGTTAATTGCCCACACAATCCTCAACAGCAAACTAGGACTTTCAAGTCTGGGGAATAATATTTGTGAGAACAGAGTCAGATTGAATTAACTGCTTAATACTCAAATATTCAGAACCTGGTTTGAAGGCAAAGAGAAATGGGGCACAAAATCTGACTAAACTGTGCTGACTGTAGTATTTCAGAACTAGCTCACAGAAAATCTACCTCTAAACTGCTCTGGACATATAGAGTTTGGTAAAAGTCTTCTCTCTCTACTCCCCTTGCAAGTGGAGGTGATTCTCTTCTTTTCCATTCTGTGAAATATTTTGTCAGCCTGTGACATCTGTAGGAAGCCACCAGACACTTAGAAAGGTCTTTAGACTACTGTCACACACCCATACACAACATGCACACACTGCAGGGAAGTGCCTTCTTCAGGTACTGTCATGTGGAAAATTTGGAAATCATTCTAAGCGAGGACTGTGGGGGTGAAAGGGTCCTGGTTGCCCTGGCTGGTGATTGGCAGCTGTACCTGGGGACTGCAAAGCAAATTCCCCACTCTTAAATGCTCACACCATGCTGTGGAGTTTCAGCTCCTTGCTATAGGTTATCCTTCATGAGCAAAGGGAAAGGAAGATATACCCTAGGGCAACATTGCACTAGCTTCAAGGCAGTCCATTAACGGCACAGATAAATAGCTGCCCCCCTGCACTGTTAAATCAGACTCTTTGCACTGATCCACAGCCTGTGAGATATCCATTATTTTGCTGTCTTTCAAACTGGCTTGCATGGCTTGCCCCAAAGTCTGCCTGGTACCAAGACAGAATTGTCTGGAAAGCATTTTCAATAAAATATTTTTTCAGGAAAGCCTGAGGACCATGAGAAAGCTTGTCCACATGAAAGGATGTTTCATTTCTTATTTCAAGAGATAAATTAATGAGTTGGTTCCATCTCCAACCTCAGCCAAAGATGCAGTGACATCTCCCAGGATATAAGATTTTTAAAACCCTGCAATACCTTAGGGCTTCATCAGACTGAAGAGGCAAAAATCTTCGTGTGACTGGCCCTGAGAGCAATTTTACTAAGAGACATGTGAGAGCTTCAGCGACTAGCACATCTGGGAACTGCTCATGCTCGCGAAATGACTGCCTTTAGAGCAAAGGTGCTTTAGAGCTCAGCACACTTGAAATCAGTCTTCAAGGAGAGGCAAGTGCAGCAGCGGAGTGTGGAGCTGAAAGCACATTTCACTCCCCAGCAGATAGCCAGGGCTGCTTAATCCTCCTGTTATTTTTTCAGAAAGCCAAAGGCTTTTATAGCCACACTGCATATGCATAGAAAACATACCTGGGAGGGAACAATAAAAGAAACCTTCCTCTCCAGCCTCACCTCCAACACTTGATGCCAAGTCTTAAAAGTGATGCAACTTCTTTTCTTTTACTTCCTCTCTTTTCCTCCCATCATACTAACTTACAGCACACCTGGGAAGCTTGACTTTGATCACTTTCTCCATTATTCAGCTCTCTTGAAGATTCCTACCCTTCCCACCCTAAACTCCTCATCTCCCACAGCCCTTCCCTCCTCAGCCTGCTCCCCACGAGCACATCGTGCCCTCACAGAAGGAAGCATGTTTTATGTATGACTCACTGAGCTCTAAGGTGCTGGTGCTGCTTGGCATTAATTTGCTGCCTTGGTAAATAATTTACAGCTTCTTAGCTGGAGGTACACAGTTGGAACAAGGCGGCCATGGGTCTAATGCTACAGCTGGGTTGCTCACCCAAACAAATCCTGCCTGGCACCGTGGGGGTTTTTTAACTCAGGAATAGAGACTAGCAATTTTAAGCCCCGAAGTCTCACTCTATCTGTTATTATCATTTCTTCTGTGGCAGAGCCTAGAAATTACATCTGTTGATTACTGAAATACCCTGTTTCAGGCAGCAGGAGTGTACGTCACAAAAGGACAAGAGCATTGTGAAAGGCCAGCCTGATTTCCCCATAGCTAGTCTAGGAACTAGGAATGGCAAACAAGTACAGTCTGATCTGTCTGTCTTTCTTTGCCTTTGACCCTTGTCTTCCACTCATTTGCCTCCTTGCCCTGTTGCAGTCAGGCACCTACACACAGATGTCCCTGGGAATCTTCCTGGAAATATGTGTTCAAGTCACTTTTTACCCTTATCCTCCTCCTATTTCTGTCTGAATCACATTGTCCTCATTGCCTCAGAAGCAGGACACTTCAGGAGATACATGGGTAGGAGAGAGAGAGGGCTGTGGTAACACTCAGGGAACCTGCAAATTTGACTGCAATGTGTAGGGGAAGAGATAACACCAGAGAAGTAGGAAAGGAGGTGGTATCGTGTGGCACAGAATAATACCTGGAGCCTGCTGAAATCAATGCAGAATTTCCCAGAAGCACCACTCCAGCCATCTACCGGCAAAGCTCCACACTGTCTCAGTGATGGACAATATTCCCAACCTCTCACAGGCTCCACACATACTAAAAAGGGGCAGATGTTGATGGACTTCTCTCTGTACCTCTGATACGCCCCATTCCTATGTTCTCTTCCTTGCTGATGGATATTCACCCACCTGCATTCAGAAGAAAAACCTAGCCTCATTTTTTCCAACTTGTTTTCTCCCTTCATTCCTGTTCTTAGTGCTGGAGGTGATCTTGGGGCTCAGTTTTCTCTGCTTAGCATCAACCAGCACTATGGACTGGTACAGTGAAGAGCTGGTTGTTGTATATACAAGTGTCTACAAACAAATGGGAATAAAACACGCCCTGTCTCCTTTATCTGGCAGCACTTTAGCATCTTGCTGAGGAGAAACAAACTATGCCACGTAGTCCTTGGGAAAACCAGAAACATCAGCCTTTGGACCCGTCACGGTGCATGCACTGGAGCAATGCAAGGGAAGCAAGTGTGCTCACAGACAGCAGCCCACATCAGCCCCACCTGAAGGCTTTCCTGCCTGAGCAATCCTGCCGGTGACCCAGGGTGCTGTCCACAGCTCAGTGCAACCCCAGCTCCGCAGACACCCTACCAGTTTTACCTTTCATAAAGGAACCTAACACTGGCAGTGTTTCAGCCCAACATCATCAACATCTCAGCCTCCCACCAAATTAACCTGGATGTCTAAGATGCATATGCCAATACCACCACCTAACCAAAACTCCCTACAGCATGTCTTATGGCATCCTCTGATGGCAGCCAGTAGCAGCGATGTCTGCCCTGCTCAGGGATATCTCGCTGGCTGTTATATATATGTTATATATCTAATTTAGTGAAAATGGTACTTTGCATTACGGGGAAGATTACTATGACATATAACAAAATTACCCTGAAACTTCCTAATCTACCCTGTTAATAGCATTAATTTGGATTTAACTAATACTTGCCCCAGGATCACAGCAGGATTAACAAATGTGGAAACCCTAAGAAATCTGCAGGTTAGTCCAGATCATGTACCAGTAAAAAAGTCCGTGTCTTTTTCTTGGCACTGTGGTAGGGCTGCAGAACAAAGAGACTGGGTCTGTTGTTGCGAGACAGTGAAGCAGCAACATGCCTGTTTCTTGCACTGAAAACTGAAATTGCAAGAGCTGTAGGCATCACTGTTCTGATGTGGGAAAGTGGCAAAATCCCTGTGAGGTGATTACGTCTCATCGTGCTAAACCTAGGTAGTAGTGAAGTGTTGCTTTCTCACACCAACCTACACGCAAACTGTTCGAACCATGGCCTCTTGGTAGAGTGCACTGGTTCTATGCTGAGACATTTCCCATTTGTGTGTAACCTCCTTTCTAGCTAAACAAGGTGTTTCACTCAGCGGAGCAGTTCTCAACTGTCGCGCCAGGCTCTTGTGTCTCTGCTCAGTAGCTGTGGGGACCTGATTTGTGCTCTGGCAAGAGATGCTGTTACTCTGAAAATGGTGGTAGGACGAGCTGAAGGAGTCTGACTGAACCTGTGCTTCAACAGTGCATTAAATGAAACTCAGAGGTCACTTGAGATAAGTCCAAGCTGTATGGGAGTTATTTCAAAACAGAAATTGTAATGGTAAGAGGACACCAGGGTAAAGAAAACATCTCGCTGTGGAGTTGGCTGGAAGTGCCTGGATGGCAGATTTGATGACCGATGTGCAGTACTTCACTGAGATTCCTTACTTGGGGCAGAGCTGAGGTTACTTTTTGGAAAGGTAATATCTACACTAATGTTTATCAATAATGGCACTTTGCCCTTAAGCTGCATGTCCTGACTCAGGATCAGACTCCAAGGAAATAGCTACTTAATAGCCTTATGAGAGGAAATTTATTTATTAACTATACAGTGTTATTGGTAGATAATAACAGGGGTGCTACCCATGCCTTCTCTCACAAGGCTATTTCTGATCAGGGCTATATTGGACTAGATGCTGTGTAACTATGCAGTTAAGAACATGCTTTAACCCGAACAAATATACATCTTAGATGTCCTCAAATTATTTAGGCATCTAACTCAAGCCTTAGCACAATCTAAGGCTCCAGGTATTTAAATATCTGTCCTTTGATAAATTAAAGACATAATAGAAATATATCTCACGTAAGGCTGTTATGATAGAGAGAAGATCCCAAGCGAGCTCCAGGGTCAACTGGGTCATTAATATGAGCTAGGATAACAGGCTGATCTTAACCGGTGCAAAACTGTGTGGCAGTCAAAAAGTTAATTTGATCCATCCTACAAGTCCCTTGCAACTTGAAGGAGCAGCAATAGGGCTCAGGAGTCCTGCCTGGACAGTATTCCTCACTCAGACACGCAAACATCTTCTTCATCCTGAAACACGGAGTCAGAGGGTCCTTTAAGTCAAGTACAGCGTGTAGAAAACCAATGCCAAGCCTCAGGACACCAGAGGGATTTTTCACTATCTTTGCTCGGTTTTGACAAGTGTGAGTAATGTGAGCACTGGGGCATCGTCCAACTGCAGGGAAATTATTTAAAAGAAGTGCTCAATAGCCATTGTATGACACATTCAGGACAGGCTGTGAGAAGGAGAGTGGGGGCAGAGATGATCTTCAGCTATGTAAAGAAAAGACTCTCTATCCCTTGCCTTGCTGAACAACAGTTATATCTGGCAAATCTGATTATTTATTGCCTCTTAGGCTGTTATACAAAGATGCTAACACACCTGCTCTTCGGGATGAATGACAGCAAGGCTGGTGAGAAAAGCATGCAGTTAACGGGTGCAGTAAAGCATATGATACTTGTCAGGGCCAATCTGGCTGACAACTGCGTTGTGCCAGGTCTTCCCAGACTGGAGAATGATAAAGCAGGACCCAGTCTCTAGTCTACTGCCAGCTTTACTGGGCCAGAGGATGGGCAGGGCAGAGGCAGCTGTTTGCAGAAGGGCTCATGCAGATTGCCTGCCCGAGACCCAGCGCTTGCCTCTGCCAGAAACAGGGATTCACCCAAGTGCTTCAATTTCTAACCCACTTGTAGAATTGCAGCATTCATCTGTTCTCTTTGAAATGCTAAGAGATAGCCTGGAGGTCCAGATATCCTACTGGCATAAAGCAGCTGGGCACCCAGGGCCTCTGGGAAGCCAAATCTTCAGCCAATGTAGATGGGTACAGCCCCACCAGGGAGATTGGTGCTGCAAAACTCCCACTTTCATGTATTGGCATCTCTCATAAGGCTGACCTTGTCAGTCTGATTGTTGGCTGATGAAGAGACACCCTTCCCAAGTAGGTTTTCAGTGCCTTGCCAAATAGATGAGAAGTGTGTCCAAGACAGAGAGGGCAATGCAACACCACCCTCTTGGCTGCTCAAGCTTTGCAGAAGAGCACAGAAATGTCCTTCCTTGTCTTCCTTGTATAGACCAGGCTCTCTTTAATCTAAACTAAAGATTGTTTCCACTTCAGCTCCTTGGACTGCAGTTTCAGGAAAATTGAGAATCAAGGCTTTCTGAACCACAGGACTGGTTTCAAAACAGAAAGGAGGAGAGATTTCCTTGGTTTTCTTTCTGGATTTTAGATTCTGGGCTCAAGGATTTTTGAACTCTTCTGCGTAGTAATGAGCATTAAAAGGTTACTCAAGTAAAACAAACAATTTTTTTTTAATCTACCTGCTATTTCTATTACAGCAGAGCCTAATCAGAGTCCCATTGCATCCCAGCATACATACAAATAGAGACAGCAAAAAGCCAGAAGAGGAAAAGCAGAGGAGAGGACACAAAGTAGCTTAAGGTCACTCTGGAGCAGCGATAAGGTACAGCCCATCTCATTTCAATACAGACTAGGATGCCAGCCAAGAGCTCATGCAAAGTTTTCAACTGCTCATTTAAAATGACATTTGCATTATTCATATTGAATCCATTTCTTTCAATACCTGTATACACATTTCCTAAGTGATATACCTCAGCAAAAAACTGTGTTACTCTGTACCTTGCACATGGCATTGCAGTTTAACAGTGTGCTAACACCCATACTTTTCTTTGACTGAAAATTGGTACCTACCAAAAGTCAGTTTCTGACTGCTCTCAAGTCAGCTTTACATCCTCCAGCATTCACAAAACTGTTTGGGATAAATATAGTAATAATTAGGAGAGGAGCAAATACGTTTAGTCTGCAGTGTCATTTAGAATCAGTTTTTACCTCTAGCAGAGAAGGCAGGTGCTTTACCCCAGTACTTTACTACAGATTCTGTGAGCAGGCAAGAACTGACCCTGAGTAGCTAAAGCA
Organism: Steatornis caripensis; assembly: GCA_013398225.1. Lineage (NCBI taxonomy): Eukaryota > Metazoa > Chordata > Aves > Caprimulgiformes > Steatornithidae > Steatornis > Steatornis caripensis. Next base: position 302,273 of record VZSC01011481.1, read on the forward strand.
ATAAAAATCCAGCCCAAGTAATAGTAAATCTCCTGATTAATAATGGACAAGGAGGCTGAAAGGGAAAAAAAATAAAAGAGCTTGACTGTACAGAACCTGAGCTAAATTTTTATGCTGAACTTGGGTGGAGAAATAAGAGATGCCCTTCCCACAGGTCTGCAGACATGGTCAAAGGTGTTCCTATTTGTTATGACAACATGGCAGGTAGCAAATAAAATTGGGCCATTTCTGGGGCAGAGGTGGACTCATTTTTATGGTCCTGCCATGCTGCCTTTTGATGGTCTTTGGCTGTTTTAATGGCGTTGTTTTTTATGCTCCTGCAAGATGAAAAATGTGCCACTTCCTGCATCAAGAGAGAAAAATATTTGCTTTTCTCAAATTAGGCTGAAGAGAAAAAAGGAAGGAGAAAAGGGAAGGAGAAAAAGTCTGAAGTGGTCTGTGACAACAAGGGGCGTTATATCCACTCTCACAATAGCCATCAGTTGAGAAAGGCCAGGTTTACTAACAGCTGTGCTTTTCTCTTCTTTCTCTTCCCCAACCCAAAGACTCCCATTAAACTCCCATTCCCATCCCAGAGAACCTGATCAAAACATACTTAAGAAAAAAGGATGATTTATTTCAGTTTTGACAGATCAAGCCCAGAATTCAGGAGCAATTGTAATAGGAGAGGAGAAACAACTTCCATAGGTGACAAACAGAGCAGTGATCTGAGAGTGGTGGATAAATGACATGCGAGTCACTAATTTGTCACACAGGCTGTAAGGGGAGTTCAGTAGAGGAGACCTGAGTTTTGACTGTGTGTTGGTTTCATTCACATTTTGACACTTAGATATTTAAGGCAGTACAAGAGCATTAGTAATGAAAAAAGTCTGTGGCTCAGCCCTGTTTGTCAGCTCACAGCAAGCGTAGTCGAAGGACACCTGGCAGTTTGCAGAAACCACTTCTAACACCCCCATGAGCTGGAGTTCAGGCTGCCACCTCTGCTGCTACAAGCACAGTCCTTTCCTTCTCTCTTGTGATCCAGTGTGTCTCCTTTTTGCCCCATCACCAAAGGTGATGACAAGAGTCCTTCTAGATGAGTTCTGCTGAAGTACAGTAAAACTCAGCACCATCCCCTTGTATTTTTCTACACATTTTGCTCAACATCAAGGGACAAAGTATAAGTTAGAGCACTGCATAGTGACATTCTGAGTTCTGGGGTTCATTTTTTCATATAATTTATCAGTGTTATAATTCTCATTAATGCAATAAGTAAATAGGTGCTTTTCAAATCCTCATGTATGCCCGAGATCTGGAGGACAAGGCAATGAGTTTCACTACTTAATATTGTTTGCACCCTTGGGAGGGGGGGCAAAAGAATGTTTATTTTTAAATATTTCTCTATGCTTTCTCTGGAGTGACTCCTGCCAGTAGAAAAGCCCAAGAATAATGCCAATTTTGTCTTCTATATACAATACCTTATTTTATGCCCATTTATCAAATACTTGTAATACGTATTCTGCCAAAGTTGAACAGACATCATTCTTTCAGCATATGGAGAAAAAAGCACTACATCAAGACCATTTTGACCCTTCACTTGTTTTCTTATTATATTCTTGTATATTCCTCTCTTACTTTTTTTCTCTTTTCTATTTGCAATGCAAGAAGCAAAACACAACCACCCAGAGATCTGGATACACACAGATAGAAATCCATGAGCTGTGGCGGCTGCTTTAATTAACCGCAAACGGACACGAGTGTCTCAAAGCTCTGACTTCAGCATCAGCATTTCTCATCTAAGTGCCCAAATGCCTTGTAGGCATGGTCATTTATAAATGCAAAAGGCATAACTCAAATAGAGAAAAGTAAACGTACGAGAGGGAAAAAAATTATGTTGTACTCACATCAATAACAAGGTAATAAAAGAAACCACCTGTGAAGAAAGCAGTGATTAATGAAAACAAATACAAGAAATTGGCAATATAAACTATGGCAAAAGGGCTTTAGTTTCAACAATTTCAAAGTTCAGATCCACCAGTAAAACACGACATAAAAGCTTGCAATATATGGAATAAACCCAGGTATGAGGGATGAAAAAAATGTGCCATAAAAATAAGAAGGCTATTTAAATAAGATGCACAAAGCATAAACAAAATAACCAACGGCGCTACAGATACTAAGGAGAGATCTTGGCTACAAACATTTGTCTGAAATATGTTCAATTAATTGCTTCTGTAGTTTGCAACCTAAACTCCTAAAGGGCTGTACTGTCCTTTATTCTGGTCCGTTGGAGGGCTTAAGAGATTGCAACATCGCTGAAAACGCACATTCAGTATCAGCACAGCAGGAACTATACAACGTCTTTGTTCAGTAACAATTGCAGAAGATGCTGCAAGGGATTGGAGTGTCTGGTCAAACCCACATCCCTGCTTCTGGGCTTCTTCCCAGTCTCCAGGTTTCACCAGCTTCTTCCTTTCAGGGATACAGGCTGGGGTCTTCTCCAAGACTGCAGACTTCTACACTGGTCTTATCTCACGACTCATCCTTTTGACTAATTTTTAGCCCAGCTGTGTGAATTTCTTGATTAATCCCAGAAGCAACTGAATACCCCAGCTCCTAGCAGATCTGTGATGACTAGGTACCTGTTCATTCAGCCTCTGGGAGGAGAGTTAATCACAAAGGAACACAATTCCCACAGTGCCTTTGGTTTGGCATATCTCAGCTGCTCTGCCCTGATAGACTTTCTCAGGCTAAACAGAGCCTTACTGTCAGATGCTAAACAGACATATTTTAAGGGACAATTTCAAAAAGCTGTGGAACAACATGGTTGATTGTCTTAGTCTTTTAATACATACTGTAAAGTTTATTTGGTAAAAGAAACAAAGATGTTCACTCCAATACCTGAGGAAAATTATGGTGGGGGCTAACTATAGTGCTCTAATTTTTATTGTGATACTTATGCCACAGTAATGGACCAAAAAGTGAAATCAAGATCTTGTTGTGATAGATGTTATACAAACACAGAGTGAGAACACTGAGTCCCTCCTGTGAAAAATGTATTTCTTCTTCAGTGAAGATGTGAATTTTGACATATCAAGACACAGGTCTTGATAGCACAATGGCCAACTAGTTAGTGCAATAGCACTTGTTAATTAAAATTTTTTAATTGACAAATCATGGATCCCTGGACAGCCTCAGATAAAATGTGTATTCCTTGCCTCCACTGCTTATTGAGAATTTCCTAGTAACAGTCAGTCGCCAAGGGCACTCAAGGCTATGGTTTTATCCTGAGGAGGGCATCCCCAAGGTGGTGGTAATCAGTATTTAAGAGAAAAAAATCCTAAGAATATCACATTCTTTCACGGAGGAGTGTAGGAGTCCCTTCTCTCCGAGAACTGCACTTGCATCTCCCTGAATTCAGAAGCCATTAGTATACACACTTGTACCCATTTAGAAGAAATCTGCACTTGACTTTCTCAGGAATATTTGATGATCACAAAAAAGGCCATCCGAGTTTTTTAATTTTAGGAAAAAATTCTGGCTAATTATGCCAGGTACAAGAACTCTGTCCTAATGAAGTTCAAAACCTTTTCATTTTCCCTTGTATTAAGTCAGTTAATGTCCTCGTGACAAATCCCCAATAAACACCTTCAATTATTCTGCTGCCTAGGAAACCTGTTTAACAGCATTCTTAGTACATTCATTTACCTGCTGATAAAATACTAAAACATCACTTTACAAGATGATCATTAAACTGTTTGTCTCTGGTTGGTGTTTTAAGTGTGAAAAAAAAATATGTCAAGATATCACTCCAGATGGTTAGTCCTGACAGCTTGTCAAAAACACAGGCATATGGAGTTTACATGGCCACAAAACATAATCCTATCAGCAAGAAAACTGTCTGGCCGGAACAAAGGATGATGTTCAGCTTGAAAAGATAGAGTTGTTCTTCCATTTCTCACATCAGAAGACAGAAGGAACATTAACAGACTGTAAATATTGGTTCTTGACATTCCCCTGCCTGTAGATTTTCAACCATTGTTTCAGTACGAAAAACACTTAAAAAAATCAAAAGAAAAGGGTAAAAATTAAAAATATATACAATAAAGCAAAACAGAAAACCTTGTAGGAGTTGTTCTTGGAATCACTCAAGTGGAGTAAGGACTAAAGATTCAGTCTAACTTCCCCAGTTTTGATCATGAAATAAAAGAAAAGGTTCACTGCAGTCAGATAAAAAGATAGACACTGGTTAGCAGTAGTTTTACAGTAATGCAGTTCGGTTGGGACTATGTTATATGTGACAAGGGACAGTTCTGGCCATGAACAGCTTAGTGCACAATGCTCATATTGTAGGATGGTGATGGAGAGGTGGAGAAAGTTAAAATGCAGGTTTTGTGACCTATAGCCCTTACAGGCAGAATGACCCAAAAACTCCTGAGCGAGCCACAGGCTGCGTGAAGCCCTTTCCTGGAGGTAAATCTGATGTCCTTCAACATAATAGCTCTGCTTTTCCCTTGCCACCCTGACATTTAAGGGTGAGGTCCGTGAGCGTGCTGACTACACACGCACTCCTGAGAACAAAGGACAGAAGCATAAAAAATGTCAATTCATTAAACAACAGTCTTGGGAAAAACGTGTTCTGTTGTTAACTCCTTCAGCGCAACTTGGGGTGCCCAAGTGATGTCAGGGGAGGGCTTATGATGAGAACACCTAGGAAAGTTTCTGTAACTCCTTTTCTCTTGGCTGATTCAAGAACCTTATGGAAGAACCATTTTTATCTGCTTCTGTCTTTGACCTTATTTATTCCCATGAACAACAAAAACATAGGAATGTGAAAAATACCAGTGTATTTTACGTTTATGGAAAATAGCTCGTTTTATGTCATCCCAAAGTTTTTTCTTGGATTTCAAAGGAGGCAGAACTGGCTACAGTGTCTGCAACGGAAGTAAAAAAATAACGCTTAATTCAAGCCCAATGTGATCACTGAGGCTTGTAACCATCAGCTATGACATATTTACATCTCCTGTTGCCAGCATGTTCAACAACATGAGTGACATATTTACCCATCACAATAAAAAAAAAAATCAAATAGCTTGTTTAGCTGAGCATATGAGATAGGAGGCAGTTGATCATAACCTACCTCACATCAAAAATTATCCCTAAAGAGGTGTGAAAGAGATACAGATCAAGCTGTCATCTCCCAGCCAGTCTGTCTGCTATAACAGCGGCTGTCAGACGTCTGTTTGAAAGTTTGAAAATATCAATGGCGATGAATTGCAAAAGGGACTCTGATGCAATGGAAAACTCAGGCAACTTCTGTAGCCTGCTCACTGTGATCCCATGGGGTGGGAAGAGGTGTCCTTTTATAATTGTTTCTCTTGAGGCACAGTAAGAGCCTGGATTTTATTGAGCTGCAAATGCTCAGGACTCCTCGGGATATGGGCATATGAGTAGAAATTATGGCATTACCACAGCTCATCGAGTTGCCATCTGTCAGTGAAGACGTTGAGGCACCGGGAATGACCTTGTGAACATTCCTAACCTACTGCCATTAGAAAGGAAAATGGAACATAAACCATGGTGGTTTAAGTTAATACATTTCATTTTACAGCCGGCACAAGCGTGAATGTATGCTCAGTCAATCACACTGGCTCAGCCGACAGGCAAGGACTTGATATGTTGCAGCACAGTAAATGCTTTTTGTCATGTGCTTCCGTCCTCAGTTTCAGCCTGTCTATCAGTTATCTAAGCTATCATGCCCTACATTTGGCAATTTTCATTTCCAAAACAGGTCATACCCAACACATAAAACCACCCCTCTTCAGAGACAGAAGGCAGCCTGTGCATCACACACTTTCGCCTTGCACTGCAATCTGAAGACTATTAATTCATTAATATTTAAGTTTTTAGACGACAGTGCCTATGCAGCTTCCACCACAGACATTGGAGCAGAAATCTACAGTTGATTCATGACTGGATGTGCATCTTCACGAGTATAAATGGCAGAGGGCCTTAACTGCTTCACACACAGATGGTCTTGGACCACATGCACAACATGCTGTGATAGCTTATATTCATTTTCAAAAGTCTACCAGAGAAGATCCTATCTCATACAAAAGCTCAAGGGTTAAAGAGCTCATTCCCAGGAAACTCATGCCCACAGCACAACTTACCTAGAAAGTGCTGTAACTCTTCAGCTCCTAGGAGAGAGAGGAAGGCAGTTCCTGGATGGAGGAAGGCAGCCTCCTAACCTGAACCTTAGACAGAAAATCTAGAACTGCTTTTCAACCATAGACAGTTGTTATTCACCGCCCCTTGACTGCCAGTATAGGTTTCTATGAGAAACAAGGTCTGTGTTGCTGCCCTGAAAAATACAGCTATGCAGTCCTGGCCTTGAAGATGTTTTCAGCAAATGGGCAACACCTCACCCTGAGCAATACTGTAAAACTTGGCCTGAATTTAGTGGGGTGTTGCTTCTGAAACAAGGGGCTTTCCATGGTGAGTGGAGGAGGAGTGATATTGAACTGATCTGGGCTTTAATTAAAGAGACCAAAGCTGAACATACCAGCTACTGCTCAGGCTGCTGTAAATCTCTTGCAAACTCTCTCCTCCCCTTCCTACCTCCCACTAAGATGCATTTATTTGCATGGCCATGTTCTCAAAAACCTTGAAAACTGTAACTTGGCCCATTGCTGACAGTTTCTCATTGCTCACTGCGTACAGATACTCTTCTGCCTAAATCAATTACACGGTGTCACAGCCTGGATTTGTGATTTTGGTGGTGTTGTCTTTTTCCTGATAACGCTTTCTGTTCATCTGTGCCATATGCTGTGTTGAATTTATGCTGCTGTGTTTTATTAAAACTCAGATTTTCCTTTGCCATTAAAGGAAAAATAGAACATTTTCAATGGACTGTGAAATAAGGTAAAGAAAAGTTTAATCGTGCTAAAATCAATTCAGTGGAGTGGCTTTATTAATAGTTATTGCATTCTGCATCACATTGCTTATTAAATATTGTGCATTTTGGAAAATGTACTATTTTGTGCTGCAGTTACATTGTATTTTAGCAAGTGGCCAGTTCCCACTTTGTGCAAGATTTAGAGAGACATACTTTTTGTTCATTGACAGACCACATCACTGGAAACATAGAAATCATCTTGCTAGAGAAAATTATGGACCATTTAGTACAGTATCCTGTCCCTGGCACAAAGTCTGATACCATATTCTCATGAGGAAAGTGTAAGAGAAGTCACAGTTGACAATTATGCATTACCTTGTCTAACTCCTACCCATGAAATGGATAAGTCACGATTCATAAACTTTTCTATTTATTCTTCAGTTTTATGCATCAATTTATGTAATTTTGAACATTCCTGTGCACTATGTAAAGAACCTGTATGTTTTTCATTTGCACTGAAAGCGAAGATGTTAGTATATCTTGAAGCAATGAGTTGCAGAGTGTTATTATTGGAAATAGTATTTTTTTTTTTTTGTCCTTCAAACGACTAACTTTGCTTGTTTATTTGTTTTAGAGTAACCAGAACATCTCAGGCATAAGTCAACACCTCGTTATAACTAGACCTATATAAATAAGAATAAAAAGTCCTTAGCCTGTGGCAAAGACCATGGTGGGTTTTTTCACTTTCCTGTATCACCTTCCTCATGTGTGCTTCTCCACTTTCTTGCTCTCAAACAAGAAACCCTCATTTTCAGGTGGTCTTGTAATGCATGAATTTTATTTGGGGGGGGG
>VZSC01011481.1:310208-323606 GCA_013398225.1 Steatornis caripensis
GCATTGGCTTCACAGTCCTTTGTGAAACTCAGATCAACTAAAATGCAACCAAAGCTAGGTGAACCATGGCTCATCCCATCCTATATGTCCACACTTTTCATCATCTAAAGGAAGACCACTTTTGAGCTACATTTTATAACTTGATTTGTGCCTGTTCCTGCTGAAAGATCACTCTGAAAGATTATTTGAACTCTCTAGTGTCTGCTTCACCCCAGAGCAAATAGAAAAGGTCATTAATTTTTATCATACACAACTGAGGACAACGACTTTCAGCTAAGGCAGAGAGGGACTAGTACTGCAAATAGCCATTACCTCCTGGACCTTCCAATCACTTGCCTGAAAATGTTGTCTCTGTTTTGAGCTCTAGCTAATTAATATAGACACAATTCTTGGTTTCCTGTGTAGTGAAATACTTATTAATCCTCAGGTGGAAGTGGGCTCTTCTAGGGAAGGATTCACCTGGGAGAGAGACTAAATATGTAACAAATATAACTACAGCTTCAAAGAATGATGAGGCTTTTGGGTGCTGAGAATGGTGGTAATTCAGAAATGTTTCTTTTCCCTACTTCCCTTTAGCCTGTTTCTTATCAGGATAGTCTCCTAGAGAAAAAGACTTAATGGTTATTTTGTATGGGGGTGTGTGGGTGTGCATCTCTATTGATCAGTTTCCTGTTTCCCAAAAAACTTTTCACCCCTTGGCCAATTTAAATGCAATTTGACAAAGGTGTTAAATGTTTCCAGAAGCATGCAAAAGGAAGATCATTGCATCCCTGTTTTTCATTGCACCCTTCATTTTTTCTTTGCCTTCCCTGACTCTTGCGCTCTTCTCTTCTCTCTGCTGCTCTTCCACCTCCTGTAAGTGACAAGGAACCCCTGATAACAAAGCCTGTCTGTGCTGCCCACAAGTTTCAGGAAAGTAAAACATCCTGGAGAATGAAAGAGACTGTGCAAATATCATCAGTTAAAACCCCCTTCTCGTATCACTGAATCCACAATGATCCCTCACTCACTGAAAATTGTAGGTGAGAATGTTTGGTGACTCATTGCACAGCTGGTCAGACCCAGTTATCACTCGTGTCCATTCCAGACTCAGAAACCATCCACCCATCCTAAGTTAAAGTATGGATTTTATTATGTCATTGATCTTCATAAAATCCTAGTACCTTACACATAAAGTTGATTGGTAACCATGAATTTTCTGGTACACGTAAAATATGTCTACACAATGAATTAAGGATGTTTCACATGTGGTTTGGTTTCTTTGTGTCATTACTAGCTTCAGGTCTTTAGTGTATCTGAGATAATCTTGTAGCAAGGAGCATGACAGCAATTCCTGTTCAGGTAGAAAGTTTTTATCAAAGAATAAAGATTCCCAAATTAACTAGATTCAGCTGATTCTTACAGTTGGTAAGGTCATGACAGGTTTTCCTGATCTGAAGTCTCAAAGACCATCTCTAGTTCTTGGCTTTCCCCACCTCCAAGATCTCCACCTCTTTTCTTATTTGGCTTCTACCAAAAAAAAAAAAAAAAAGAAAAAAAAGAAACCCAAAGAAAAGTAAAGTTCAAAATTCCCTAAACTGCACAAAGTATTGCCTTGTCAGCCACTATCTGTTCTCTTATCTTTGAGACAGAGAGAGATTTCCCACGTGGACATTTGCTCACTGTGTTTGTTCATCACCTTGTAAAACAGGACTCCAATGCTGCGTACAGATTTTGACAACTTGAAGCATAAATACGCAGTACAACTGAAGAATATGAAGAAAAAATTTGGACTACAGGTTCTGGAACTGAGCAACGTCCTGTGGTTCTCAGAGTATGGTAGCTCATGAGATCCTAATTCCTAAGACTCATGTGTAAAATGCAAGGCCTAATGAGAGAACTGCATTACATCAAAATGCAGGAAATGTTTCCAAAAGCAGAAAAGAGGAAAGCCCTTTGATGTTGATGTTAGGGTAGCTATTCACTTTTCCCTAAGGAAGTAGTGAGATTTGTTTCTTGGAGGGTGTTTTGGAGGGAAGTTGCATAAATACCTGTCAGATGATGACCGAAGTGTATGTTATTCTACTTCCTTGCAGCCGGAAGAATGTGGTGACTTCTGCAGGTCACATCAAGTTGCACATGTGTACAGTGCCATGAAAAGCTAGAAATGCAGTTATAGTCATGTCTCCCACACTATCGTATGATCTTGTCACCTCTATGTGACACTAGAATAAGGAATGTACCTGTAAAACCCTAACAGTCATCTTTATGGGTCATAACACAAACGTCTTTTGCCATTCCCAAATTCTTGCTGATATTTTTCTCCCAAAACCAAAAATTTGGACCCCAAGCCAGGAGAAATTTGGAGAGTTCATAAGCATTAAGTATATTCATGCTTTTATTTGTTTTTAGGAAATTGCTCGGATTCTGTAATGATAGTTGTGTTCCAAACTATGTGATACACAGATAAATAGAAACCAGCAAGAATATTCATGGATCCAGACTCCATTACATATCGATTCAGAGTCAGATTCTGACTCATGATGAGGAATTAATGCTAAAGTGTGAGATTTTTCAGAAAAGCTAAGGGATGCTGTTCTTACCCAGTGTCCCACTGGGTAATCCAGCCTTATTATTAAGTACGTCAAGAGACAGAGAAAAATGTTCCACTTTTAATGAAGAAGAAGAGATAGTGCAAAATAGTTTACTAAATTTCAGCCATGGCATTTAAACCTATTCATGTGATTCAAACTCATTTACTTCCCCTGAAGTTTCCTGACAAGAACATATATTTCCCTGGAAATGTAGCATACTAAAGCCATTGTAAATAAGCTACATGAAAAATAGTGCTTTTATTTACATTATGATTTACCAGTCTTAGCTCCTTATCAATCTAGGCTCCCTGTATGCTTGCTACAAGGCTGAACATGAATCAATGTTTTCTCTGAGTGTCTCTTCAAAACCTTATGAAAATCACTTTCTGATCATGGGGACAGCTGTTAAACTTCATACTTGGTCTGTTATTTCCTGGTAGGTGGCAGTAAGGAAATGAAACTATATTCTAAGTAAGTTTTATTGACGTGCATGTACCATGTATACCCACATTGTCCTCTGTTGGCAATATCTGAAAACAACAACTTGCAATTGGGTACAAGTTGAATGACAGTTCATGCTAGAATAAAATGGAGATATGGCTCATAAACCCATGGTCTTGATGGCTGGTGGTCATTACAACGCCTGCAGAGTTATTTTTGCAAGTCTAGATATGTATATCCTGTGCATTCCTGTATAAATTATCTCACTGAATAAAGAGTTTTCCTTCACTTCTGCAGGCTTGTTGGATGTGCCTTAAAACAGTAGCCCCATTTTGATTTTGACATACCTACATTTCCATCATCCCTATAAAAGGGTAAAACACTATATAAAACAGATGGGTCTGATTATTGCCCATGAAAAGAAATCCCATTGACTTTCTTGGCATGATCCAACTGTAATTTAAAAGCAGCATATTTTAAATGGGGATGTACAGATACACAGAAAAAGTAAGCTATGTTTTCACTAGTAAATGTTAAGTTGTATTAAATTAATATAAAAACAATGTGATAACACTAAGATTTTAGAAGAAAGAGATCATAAAAATCTTTTTAAACTTCCAAGTAAGTACTTGTGTAAGAAACCAGTAACGGAGAAAACATATGTCCTAACCAAGGTAAGACTCCCCTTGTGCCCAGCCCTGAGCAAAGAAACAATAACGTGTATAATGCACTCAAAGAATTGCCTTCTAAATGTGAAAGACAGAGGAAGCGCTAATATTAGCTCCACAACAGAGAAAAAACAAATAAATTGACCAAGCCACAGAAGTGAGAGTCAGGTATGAACTGAACTCTTCTGAGTGCCCCAGTAACACTGAACTGCTGCATGATGTAAAGCTGGCAATAAGCAAGACAAAGGCAAAGACAAATTCTAATTTCAGATCAGTGGACTCCCTTCGTGTGGTTTTTAATGTAATTAGAATTTCCTGTTTGTTTTGAATTTACAAATATTAACGTGACCATGAATCCATGCATCTGTATTGCTTTGCTCTACATCCTGTTCTACACTACCAGAAATTTCAAAGGGACTTTCAGGACTGAGCAGGTTTTTCCATCTGCTTTGCCTTCACCATTTCCTGTACTCACCCAAATTGCCTTCGTTCACTTGGATGATACAGTTGTCTGAGTCATGGTAGTAGACAAAACAGATGCCAAGAAGGAGAATATCTGCAAATATGAGCAGCATTCCCTTTCCCTTGTTTCTTGAAGTGATCCCATTTATGTCTGTCCTGGTTTTGAGTATCATTAGAGCATCCCCAGGATATTCAAGCCTCTAACTGTAGAGACCATTATGAGCAAAATCCTTATAATTTCTTTCTTTTTAAGATTATGATATAGAAGATTATTTTGTTTGGTTGGTTTATCAAGAGCAAGTAACCATTTATAAACTCTCCAGACAGCTGCCTTGCATTTGCTTCAATTCTCTCTTCAACCTGACATACATGATTTCACTAGGCACCCCAGGAGGGCCTATCAGCCCAAACAAGTTGTTTAACATGAGTTTCCTTGTGCAGTAATTAGATCCCTTTCCATTATGACTTCCAAATATGATTGAGTTTGATTTGGATTTTAATAGCCAAAGATAATAGGGAGATGCCTGAAAAAGAAGATTCACTGTGCCCCTTGAGTATATGTGTCTAAAACACAAGTTCATGAGATGGTAAGAACTATGAAGTCTGCATCTTTTGTGAAATTTGGCTTGTTTGACCAAGCAATGTGAAGGCCAAGAAAAAAACGTTTGTCATTACAAATTCTTCCAGGAAATTAACACTGCAGAGGAAAGAGCTATTTGTGATACAGAACAGCATTGGTCATAGACAAAATCAGAAAAAAAAGAAGAAGAAGAAACTATAGCAATAAACTAGATGCAAGTTCTAAAAATTGTTCATGTTCTGCAATACTTTTTCACAAGGACAAGCAGAGCAAAAGTTTATAACTAGTTTAGGAAGGAAGGCAGGTATATGTGTCAGAGGAAACCTTTCAGCTGGTTCTTTAGCATAGCAAGAGACTCATTTCAGACATGCTTTTTCCAGGCCTCCATGTGAGATATGCTTTCCTATATCCATTTCAGAAGCAAGTCATTTAATTCAAACACCCGTTCCTCAAGACTATGTCTCAGTAGAATGTGCTTTCTTCAAGACCGTGCAGATTCAATGGATGCTGCATCACCGAACGTAGGTTAGGCTAGAAGTTGGCCATAGGGAAGGAATTGTATGGAGTACCATGAAAGTCCTGATTTCTTTCTTTGTATTTTTCCCAAAGGAAATGGAGATTCCAAAAAATACAAATTGCCATCTGGCTCAGAGCAGGGTTCCTTGTCACCTGTGTTCCTATCTCTGAAACACTGCAGCTTGAAAGTAAGCTTTTTGAAGACCTATAAAACTGAAATAATACAGGGACGACTTCTGGTCAAGCCTGCATTAATGAGAGGCGTTGTGCCCTAAAGCATGAGGGTTGATATCCTAACACTTTCTTTTTCCACCCTATAGATGTGCAATGGAGGGTCTATAAGTTGTCAAAATATTACTGGTTTTCCTACCAAATTCTTCTTATGGTTCATGTCTAGTGTCAATGAGTTCCAGTGACAAATTTTGTTCTGAGAGAAGAACAAGTACAAAAAATATTTCCTTTTGCTAGATATAACTTTAAATTCAGCCCACGCTTCAGTCCCCCCACCTGAAAATTGCTTTTGTTGAGGTGTTAATTAAAACCATCCACCACACATTTATGGGACATGTAGGTTTTAAATCAGCCAGAGAAAACTTCTTGTTGTTATTAAACACATAGGTTATAGCATGCCTAAAACGCTCATAGTCCTAAACATACTGCAATCTCTGTTTCAAGGGATCCTAATAAAAAAAAGCATTTGGATACCATTACAGTTTGTAAATAACACTAATCTGTTTGGTTGTCACAGGTTGCCTATAGGCCTTTCTCATTTCCATACAACAGTATTGAAATCAATAGTCCCTGTTGCCCAACATAGTTTCCATAATTTCTGGGAATTACTTTGATTGTTTCCTTTAGTCTTTCAAAAATCTGCATGCCAAAACTACATGGACATGCTTCCTATGTTCATTTTTACTTTAAAAGACTCATCCAAATCCTATTAAAACAGTAGCTTCTCTAATGATTTAATCAGACCTAAAAAACATTCATTATGTACACAAAAATGGTGATGTCTAGTGTATCTTTCTAGACAAAAAAAGAAGAGAGGTTCTTGGCCCTACACCAAGTACTAAATGGTGTGAGTGGTGTCCTCATACTTACACGGATCCCACACCATAGCCTCAGCACCCTCCAAATTTTCTTCTCAATTCCCTTCTGAAATACTTCGTGGATTATAAAGGCAGTAAGGAACAGGGAAGAGAATAGTGGGATGCAGGAAGCCAGTGGCAGAGCACTCTGTGTTTTTCTAACCTGGATTAGTGCCCTAGCCATGGATATATTACCAAGACCTAATTTTAAGCAAATAACCTGCCCCTCTTTGCTTAAGAGTTTTGAAAACTCTAGGTGTCATGTCCTGTTTGGGAGATGCAAAGAAACAGAAGAGGAGCTGGGGTGAGTGGCAGGAGACATCAGAAAGAAAGGGGAGTATGTAGCAAAGTATTCAGTGAAATTAAAGATTGAAAGGGAGGGGAAATTGCTTCTGAATTTCATGTGGAAAAATGCAAATGGTGAGATGAGTTAGCCTGCAAAATAATGTGCCAGGAAAAGTGATGGGGGCATCAGAGCCTGAGACGTTTAAATTACTTTGGATAAAGCGCTGGGGTATGGAATATAAAGAGCAGTCGTAAGTGTGCTGCATGTAACTTAACAGCTCATTTCCCTCTCCTCGGGGCCTAGTTCCTCACTGCCCAAGGACAGGCAGGGTCCCTTCAGCCCCAGAACACAAGTTTCCAGTGCTGTGTTATTCCCTGACACAGTCAGCAGGCTGCAGGCAGACGGGGAGGATGTGGAGAGGGACAGGCTTGTTCTGCCAATTCACCTCTGAAAGAGTGTCTTCTTACCCCAGCACTGGCTACAGCGAGCACCAAGTGGGGTAGAGAGAAGTGCCACTACTGTAGGATGGAGCAGGGAAGAGCCTGGGAGGGTGTTCTGCAGATATATTATGTACCCTTTTGTCCCTGTATGAGCAACTAAACCACTTGTGACTCCCATCTGGCCCACCACCCTCTGCTCTGTCCCAGGACAAATGTCAGGCTCAGGAGCCACTGACACATACAGAGCATCTGTCTTGCGAGTCCCTCTCCTTTGCAGAAGATGTGGCTGCTTTGCCTTCCCAGCAAGGGCAGAAAGACCTAACCCCAGAGCATGGCAGCTGTCTGCTTGTGAGTGATTAGCCCAATAAGAAGAAAATCCGTAACAAGAAAATGAGGGCAAGCTCTCAAGCTCTGGCTATAGCTGGTCCCTACTGCTCATATCTTGGATAATTTGTGTTGTGTTACAGAGATCTTTGTGCTCCTTCTCTCATCCCAAGGGCCACTGGCACAAGAAGAGGATGCCAGGTCCATTGCTTTCTGTACCTGGAGACTTTAAACCAGATCGCACTGGCCACAGACTAGTCAAACTGCTAGTGACTCCAGTGAGAGACAGACTTGTTTCTTCGCTGCAAAATCTTGCTCGCTGGTAAGGAAGCCTAATGCAGTAAGTAGTAAGGGTCATGGTAGATATTGTAACATATTCAGAGAGACCTGGGTAATCTGCAGGTATAATTCTAAGATACAAATAGTTACAAATGCTTTCAGGACTCCATCAAAGCTTTATCCATCCCATTTTATTCTCAGCATTAGTCTGTAATAGCCTATGGAGTTTCTATCCATTATTTCTCACTCTGCAGGAAGATAGCGGTGCATTTGAAAATAAATAGATGGCTTCAAAAAACTGCTTTACTATTCTTCACCTGGAAAATAAAAGCAGAGTAAGAAACAGAGCACAACCTCCATGACTGCAGTATATTAGAATTGCTAGTAAATGTTCAGAAGGCAGGAGAGGGTAAATTAAAGTGGCATGTGAAACCTATACCCCAGTCCCTTTTTCAGTTCAGCCTGAAGGGGGATGAATGCAATTTATCTTGTGGCTATTGCGTTGATAATAAGAAAATGTCTTGTGGTAATATTGCAGCTGAAGGAACCCCCTTTGGAAGTCTTTACACACAAGGCAGACAGATGTGCTTGATCTGCAAAGACTGAGGAAGCCAGGCCAGCGTTACAGTAGAAGAGGAGCAATCCTGTTTATTTTGTGAGATGACTTCAAACAATCTTGTATGTGGCATGTAATAGCAGAACTTACTGTGCTTAGATTCTCAGCAATGTGTTATAGCCCCCATAATGTTCCACAGCTAAGGAACTTGCATCTGCATGGCATTCAGCTGATCCCAAGATCTTTTAAGTAGAAAGCAATTCCATCTCTTTCCTTGGCATCTTTACTACATTTTCTGGACTTTGTTCCTCCTTCATGCAAAATGGACCTGATGGTCAAGTTGCCTCAGTCAGACTCCCCAAACCTGAAAGACAATCCTTTTCCAGACTCTGTGCATACTGATTCTGAGTTGACCTATTTGGATGACATGCATTAATGAAAGCATATGAACACCTCAATACCTCTTTGCTTTATCTAGTACGAGAAAACAGAGCTTTTGCCAGCATAATGTGTGTTTCTATGCATTTAACTTCTTCACTTTCCCAGCCATCACAAGGTATGCCATGAGCATTTTCTGGATTTTAGATTAAATTTTTACAAGGGATCAAGAAACCCACTCCATTCTCAATAGGAGTGTACAACTGCTCTTTCAACTGACCTTCCTTGCCCAAGCCTCCTCAGGCATGGCTGGTGAGAGAGCATTTTTAACCTCCAATGTCTATAGTCACGGCATTCCCTGACAAGCCTTAGCAAGTGGTTGAAATCTCTGAGTATCTGATTCATTGCTTAGTTTCTTCTGCCTCCCCCAAGAGTCTACACTTCAAAGAATGTTTCGTCTTGAGTTATTTTGTTGTCAGGCAGGCTTTATTTTAATGGATGACTATCAAAGGTTATCATTCTCTTAGCTAGCGTTGTAGTAGCCCTGCTCTAACAATGTAAAAATGACTCCTTTCTTTCTAATTTTGGCTTAGCTAGGAGGCAAACGAAAACAAAAAAAAAAAGCAAAATCTCCACATTCCCTTACAGAGGTTTTCAAAGAACAAGGATCTACATAGAGAGTTCCCACTATCAAAGAGACTTCAGAAACTGAGGCCAGACACATTCTCCAAATTGCCACACAGTGCTTCAAAGTTCTTTGCAGCAATTAAAGTACTGATTTGATGTAAGAGATTAGACCATTTGTTTTAATATGCTCATTCTGGGGAATAGTTCTGTGATTCCTAACACCAACATGGAAACAAGATCTCCTGATCTGTTATTTTTTGGTAAGTCTTGAAAAGATGCTGTACTTGGAGGTCTTGTTTTTTCATCAATGATCTCACACTTTCCACAAGAATTAACAAGTTACCTTTGTCGTTGAGTTCTGCAGTCCCTTCCTTGTATGGGACATCACATGAACATGTTTGTGAGAAATGACAAGGGCCGTGAAGGAAGCCTGTTGCAAGGTTGTATAAGATCCCAGCCTCTGGAATGAAGTTCTGCCTCCTTTGGGAAGTTGTACTGCAATATATTTTATTGCAAAAGAACTTAGGTACAGAACAGTGAATTGCAAACAACTAACTTTCACTTAGAAGAAACTACAAGAAGTTTAGACATGCCTAGCTCCAGCTAGAGCTTTGCTGCAACCCAGTACTCTGCAGTTGAGACAACCCACATCACTGAGTTTGACATGCAACAGACTGAGGTGGAAAACAGCAAAAACTAACATTGTCTTTTACACACACAGTCTTTGATAGCTGTAACTTTCGGAGCTCATCTCTCTACTCAAAAGAACATCCATATGTGAAATAAATATTTTGCCTGGAGAGGGAATGAGCTTTAAATCCCTAATGGTAGGAGTCAATGAGAAAACACAGTCTTAATGCATCCGGTTCACAACAGTGAATCTAGAGTGAGCCAGCCAGCATCTAGTAAAAGGACAGTGCACTGACTGCAGTTAGAAAGAGGGACATTTTCACCTCAACACAGGCTCTCAGCTGTTGAATGCAGGGGGCTTTCTCCTTTCTCCTCAATAGACTGAGAGGGGCTGATGGGACTCAGTGCCTCATGATCCACACTGAGAGATCACGGACGAACGTGCTCCAGCCCACACAACAATGAGCTGTTCAAAAAGGGGGTAGAATTGTTCTCCAGGACAAGGGTCTCAAGGGTCAAGAGAAGAGTCCATGCTCCAAAGGGTCAAGAGATGCCTTGACCATGCTCCACTAGTCATTTTGTAGGGAGAAAACACCAGCTATCAAAGATTTCTTTGTTTTGACGAATTAAACAAAATACATTTCTTTTAACACCAAGGACAACTAAATTGCAACTGTCAGCAACTTTTCCGTTCTGATTCTTCCCCTCTCACTGGCTGCAGATAGAAGTCCAATGACTTTGACTGACTTTTGACTCATTTACAGCTGCTCCATGAGTGACTTAACAAGAAGTGACTTCTACAGAATCCCGCAGACTGAAGCTCCAAATCTCCCAGTTGCTTTCAAATCTGGATTTGTCACTTCTACAGAATGGCAGGAACTAAGCTTGATATGGTGCATCCGTGATCAGCAATGCAGAGTGAGATCCAAACACCCAGAAGTCCGCATCCAATTAATCCAAATCATATCCCATTTCCTTCATCCATAATCAGTTCCTTAAACCTTACATCATTTATTTTATATATGCTGTCATCTTCTACCACATCTCTTGCATGCACTTTAAAGTGAGTAATCATTTTATCTACCCAAGAAGCATGAGCACACCTCCATCATAATCAGCAACTCATGCCATATGAACACATAGCCCTTGAGCATTATGAGTTCAGTGGTATCTGGTATCCGTGGTCAAATACTTGTAGTTCCTACTGGTTTTCTGTGGGATTTCAGCAGCATCAAGTGACTTTGGAGCTCTTCTCTCTACCTGAACACCACTCAAGAGCAATGCTGTCTGGAGACTGTCAATCAGAGTTGAAGACAGCATTTGATTGACTTCAACTCATAATTCTGATGATAGGCTTCAGGAATTTTCGTCTTTGGTTTTGGTCACACCAGTTCTCTGATTGATTTTCTGTTGGATGCCATGCCTTGAAGATCAGCTAGCTGCTGTTGAGTGTCAGGTCATTACTCACAGGACAAAGCCAATTGCTCTTTTAAAAAAAAATTCATGCATTGTTTTTGGATGCAGAATAAAGTCATATTCCTCCAATAGCCGCATTTGAATCCATCATATCATCAATAACTACAAGCTTCTGAAATGTCATTTTTTGCAATGGTATTCCCTTGAGGAAGAAAAGCAGGAAAGGAAATGGACTTAATTCTGGTTTTCCAATTTTTTGTTCTGCCAGAGTTTCTTGTACCTGTTTCCACAGTGACACTAACATCCCCCTGCTAACTGCTGAAATTATCTGTGTTGTTTGCTTTATTACAGCTCAGACAGCTGACATGGGAAGAGCTGGCTCTGCAATGTCTGACATCATGTGTGAAAAGAGAAAGCAGAAAGAAAAGCACCAAGCCACTGAGAATTAAAGTAGCACTTGTCCCATCATGCCTACTGATCTGCTACATTGACACACCTGGTTGGGTTGAGGAGTGTAAGGTAGCAAGTAAGCTTCATTCAGCAGTATGATGTTTATTTTAGGGACCTGCCTTCTTTCTGTTTTTATCTCCAAAAAGTGCCCAGAGTCAGTCCTTGAGGTTGAACTTTTTCATTTGTCTGCAATACAGTGTAAGAAATGGTCCAAGGGGACTAACTCTGAGTGGAAGCAAGCAGAGAAGAAACTTATACCAGATGTTACAAAACAGCCTATTGGTAGGACATAAAAACGTTAACAAGGAAATTTAAACTCTTCAGACTTTTCACTTGGAAGGGGAAACTGGAGTTTCTGACTCTAGAAGATGTTGCAGCAATATGAGCTACCTCAAGGCTTTACATCACAGACATGTGTGAACATACTGGGCTATGAACTTTAGCAGATCAGCAGCTCAGCTGTTCCTTCAACAAGACCAAGCAAAGAAGAGCTACAGGGGAGATAGGTCTGGGAGATGGGTCTGGGAAACTCTAAAGACATCCCAAAGTAGGCTAGTCACACCTGTGCATGATAGTCCTTAGGCTGAAATGATTTCAGGATGCAGTAGGGAATCATGAAATAGTTTCGTAATTATTTTTCTATAAGTCTTCTCTCCTCTTTTTTTACTACTTTTTAAGCTTTGCAGAAGTTATTTAATATCAAGGCAAAATAAATTTAGGGGGAAAAGTTTTAGCATTAAATTAGCTTTTCATTGCATTTTAGCATTTTTAATCCAGCAGACAAAAAAATCATTATTTTCTTAAATTTAATTAATTTACTAAACTCCTCACGGTTCATTGAATTCAATCCTGTATCTGCGATCTTTCTGGGTCCATTAAGCTCCTGGGGTTCAACTTCATCTCTTCTAACTCATAAAAATCTCATCAAAATGGAAATAAAATGCAGTTTTGAACTTGCTAATGAAGGGAAAAAATGTTAACTTTCCAGTGCTGTTGAATTAATGGATTATCTTTGCCAACCCATTTTAAAGGAGAAAACTTTCACACTGGGGCAAACTTATAAAAGTGGGAATAATTGCACAAATAGGCATTAGCTCTGCTAGTATTTTTCACTGCCTTACTCTGCCACTATCTAAGATACTACTGCAGTAAGATTTCTTTTCCCTGAGCTTGCTTTGTTTTCTATCCAAGCAAGATGGATATAAATGTTGTTATAGCTTATCACATATTGTTATTAACAGCAGAAATAGTCCTAGACGTCAAATGCTCATTATGCCTTCAGTTCAGTAAACCACATCAGCACCTGCAAAATTTTAAGCCTGAGGAGTAATCATAGGTTATTGGCTTGGTGCAACGGGTTTGGATGGATGGAAAGTGAAAGTGGGCTTTAAGCGGTGATTGAAGTATTTGGCGAGGGGGTGGGCAGGATGTGGGGTGACCTTCGGTTTTGTTATTTTTACAGATCACATGTTGTTTTATCACCAAATAACATTGTAGTTTGCTTCCTACATAGTCTTGCATAGAATCATAGAATCATAGAATGGTAGGGGTTGGAAGGGACCTCTAGAGATCATCTAGTCCAACCCCCCTGCTAAAGCAGGTTAGCCTAGAGCAGGTTGCACAGGAATGCATCCAGGCGGGTTTTGAATATCTCCAGAGAAGGAGACTCCACAACCTCTCTGGG
>VZSC01011481.1:324217-353233 GCA_013398225.1 Steatornis caripensis
TCTCCAGCCTGTCCAGGTCACGCTGAATGGCAGCACAGCCTTCCGGTGAGTCAGCCGCTCCCCCCAGCTTTGTATCATCAGCAAACTTGCTGAGGGTACACTCTGTCCCTTCATCCAAATCATTGATGAATACGTTGAACAGGACTGGACCCAGCACTGACCCCTGGGGAACACCGCTGGTCACAGGCCTCCAACTGCAATTTCAATTTTGTTTGGTAAAATCTTCTGATCTTAAGTCAGGGCACAGTACCACATAGTTGGAGACTGCTAAGTTCCACTCCAGAAGTATCTGCTCTCTAATGCTGTAAGAAACAGCTTGGTATTCTAATACCCAAGTATATAAAGGAGAACTCACACCCAGAAATTATGAAACTAGTCATATTTTTCCTAGAAATTATCTTTTTTTAATTTGCTCTTCTAACACAGGACTTTTTTTTATCTTATCTTGTCTTTTTTTTTAATCTTTCCTTGAAAAATTATTTGTATATGTTGTTGTATTTTTTTCTTTCCCCATAATTTTATACTGTTTGGCCTCCTTTTAATCATAATATTTTTCAAGATCGTTTCCTGTAAGAAATAACTGGGAAAAGAGGACATTGGAAAACACCAATTAGTTAAAAACATTTTTTTAAGCTTGCAAAAGTAGAAAAAGGATGTGGAAGGACTGAGAAAAATATTGAAAGCCAGATAAAAATAATTGAAGTCACTTGCTTATCTCTTTGAAACGAAAACTAATTCAGAATTCCACAAGGAAAAAAAAGTCATTTCTGAAACATTTCTAACATAGTGCAATATGCATTTATAAATAGATCTACACATTGCTCAAGAAATAAGTGCTCACTATATTATTTTTACTGCTGTTATCATCATTATTATTACATGCATAACTGAATCATGCTCATAGACCAAGCCAGACCGGGTTAATGCCTGTGCAAATCATGCACAAGCAGTGATTGGATCAATGAGTTTTTCATATTAATAGCGCTTAATTACCATCCTTTAAACACAAAACTTGCATGACAGATGAGCAAGCCTTTAGGAATAACACTGACTATATTTCAGACAGACAAGGGGTTGATGTAATCACCCCAGATCCACAGTTCTCTCCCCTCCCCATGTTACCCCTCCTGGAGAAAGCACACGTGGCTGAACGAGGGCTTGGTAGGGTGTCGATGCTTTTCTCTGAATAGATGCACTTGCATTCAGTTCTCGGACAAGAAGATTTTAATCTTCTGCACATTGGGGGCAGACAGTTACAGCTTCTTTGGGCTATTGTCAGAGTTCCTTGCTTTAGAGAAACAAATCTCAGTGTGCTGAACAGGATGCCTCCGACTGGCTCGCTTTGCCCTGTGCCAACACCGACAAAATGGTCCCAGTGGAGGGGTTAATGTATGAGCCTGCATCTCTATGCTTTTCCAAGGTGGCTGATTTCTGTGCTCTTTGCAACTCGTTTGTGACTGTCAGTTAATTAGCTAGCTAATTTTCCCACCTACACACATGGGCGCTTGATGAAGCTTTGCCACGCTAAGAAAGCTTCAGGAGTTCAACTCTGGAATAAACATCCAAGAGCTGAGCTGTAACCTTTAGATATGCAAAACAGGGACCACAAACTCTGCAGGAAGAAGTTTCTCCAAACATTTTCAGAACTGATATTTGTGCCAGATAACTGAATGGCAGAGGAACAGGAAGGGAGGGAGCCTGAGAGAACATCGAAGTCTCCCCCAATCTGCCAATATTTCCCCACTGCCCATCGGACCTATGTGTGCTTACCCAGTTCCCTGAGACCTCAGCAATGAAAAATCATCATCCTCCCTACACAGCTGTTTCCACTGCATAACTACCTTATGGTTAGAAAGCTTTTCTTAGTGTCAAACATAAATATCTCTTGCTACAATTTAAGCCCATTACCTCCTGTCGTTTTCACAATGAATGGGGAGAGCAATTCTCTCCCTTCTTCCATGTAGCAGACTGTTATGTACACGCCTGCCTTTGGCTATCTCTTACCTAGGCTAATCACACTCAGTTTCTTTAAACTTTCCTGGCAGAAGCTTTCATGTTTTAAATTCTTTCTAGGCTCTCAACACCTGCACCACCTGAAACATGGTGACCAAGCTTACGTCCTAGCATCCCAGTGAGGATTTACTGAGTCCCAACAATGGTTGTCTCAAACAGCCTGCAAGAGACCTTCCCAGTCTATATCCTGGAACGAGACCTGCATTATTTGCATGGTCTGAGATAGCTTTGTTTGTTATCCTCTCTACTCCCACTGCTGTTTTCCCGAGAAATGTTACCTGGCTAGCTCGTTTCTCCTTTATGTTTGCACTGCAGATTATTCCTGACAGGCAGACCGCCTTACACTCACCTTGTTGAATAACATGTTATTGTCTTTTCAAAATCATGTCTCCATCTTGGTTCTCCAGCACATTTACAGTCTCTCCTCATTTAACATTAGCCACAGCTCAATAGCCACATTTTTATTCCATTACCCAAACTGTTAAGAATGTCAAATATCTTCAGGACAGCATCTTGTGGGATCCCTCTTAATAGATCTTTCCAGTTTAACTACAGATAGCTTTTCTCCCTGTATGGTTTTCCAGACTTTTTTCATTCACAGTACAATACTTTCATCTAGACTTAAGAGTGAGCAATCCAGCTGGTCTCAAATTGATCTTTAAATCTTCAGTATCATCACAAAATGGAAATATCTTCCAATGCCAGCTTTTTAGACACTCTACCTGCTAATTAGTCACTGGTGTTAGTATCGTTGTTAGTAAAGCTAATGCCAAGATGACAAGTTCTACCTGAGGAGTGGGTCATTTAACAGCTACTAGCCAGCAGGCACCTGTGGTTCTTTGACTTCCAGTACTTACAGCTAGATATACACTGTCACCTCTGCAAAGGTCTGCTTTGCAAATGGCTGAGGATTTCTGTAAGGAAAGTTCTTGTCCGTAACAGGTTGACCCAGCCCAGATTTTAATACTCTGATTTAAATGTTAAAGGCAATTTTAGATTATTAAAATTCTGTCTACATTTCACATTGATCTCTTCTACCTAAAATATTAGGAAACAGTCTAATTGGACCCAGCCTCTATAACTTCTGTTGTTATAGTCTCTTTCCTTCTGTCTCTCTCTTTACACAAGGCTGAGGAAAATTAGCAGATTTCTCAGGAACAGCCCAATAATAGTGAAGGATTCTGCTACCTTCACTTACAAAGAAAAGTCTGTCACACTGCTGAAGTACCTGGACACCCCTTGAACAGGACGGAGGTGTGTACTAGTCCCAGCACGGTGATAGAGTACCCCAGACAGGTTGTTTCAAAAGCAGGTGCTCCTTTCGTCTGCTTTGTCCATGTTATCTCTCACCCTGTGTTTGTACAGCATCTTACACAATGAGTCCCAGTTTGACTCAGGATAGAAGTGCAAATGATAAACAATAGGAGAAGGAGATACAATAGAGTTAACCATGATTTAGCAAAGGTTGTGCAACAGAACTCCAGGTTACTGATATCCATCAGTACAACTCTTTCCTTTCCAAACCAGTGTTGATGGGAAAGCAGTGCCGTTTCACCAGAATTAGATCCTACTGCCTGGGTTCAGTCCATGTACCTTGGCACTTGACTGTGCATTACAAGCAGCCTAGCCATATCGCGCAACCAGCACAAAAAACAGACTGCTCTGTAGGACTACCACCAGCCTTCATGGTTTCTCTGTGGTTACCTGCTTCTCCCATTGAGTACAGACATCAGGGTGATCTCACTTTCATGTTAAATACTGAAAGACAAATTGAATAAATCTAGATAATTTTCTTTTGTTTACTTCCTGTCCAGAATGGGTATGTAACCAGTGGAAAGAAAGTAAACTGAATACTCTGATAATCTCTTCTGAATAGCCAGTTCAACTGAGATTACCTGGATGTGTCATTACCTAACGTCAGTTAAAACCAAAGGCAATGGGGATGCAGAGAATTAGATGTGACATGGAGAGATGATCTTGACGAGCACGGCTTCCTGGAGTGGTCTGTGTTGCAGTCCCTGCAGCTACTGCCAACCTGGCAACATGTGCTGGTTCCTTCCTTAATCCCAGCTCTTGGAGTCCTACAAATATTTGGGATATCAGCTATTGTTTTTTAAAGTACGTTTCTAGTCTGAATGAACCAAAAAAATATCTAGCAATCATGATATGAAAACAATTTCAAGATTCAAAATTTAGAAGGAAATTTCCTTTTCTTTAGGAAAAGAATCTCCTAACTATTCAGTTTATAGAAATCTTCGTATCTGAAGATGATGTTGAGTGGCAGGGAACAGCTAATTCATGACTTCAGAATACTTGTCAATACCATCAGTTTGAGTGGTGATTCAGTGCCCAAACTCCCATCCAGACAATGTGTTGCAATACCAGGAGTCAGACAAAAAGCCCTAAAAGGCAGGTATAAAGATATTTCATTTATTGTTTTGCCCCTGTTTTGATCATACATAAATACTTTTTGTCCCTATGGAAAGCCCATAAATACCAGGCACTACTTTATCCACAGGTTTGTTCAGAATAACTCGGTGATATCCAGTTATTTCTATTCCATTCCATTTTTTTATTCCCTCCTTTTTCATTTTTCAGACTATAGTTTACCTCAGAACACAAGTATTTTGAGAAATCATTAAATTTTGCTGATTTACTGCCATTAGTTCATCAAAACTCTTATTCTTCCACACACTCACACACACATACTTCTGTCGACAATTATAATTATGTTTGGTTTAATTTTTTTACTTTATTAATTGAAGAAGTGTGTTAAAATTACCTCTACCCCACTGGGGTCTCATTGTTTGTCTCATGGAGATTTTATTCAGCTGGTGAATGATGGCAATTAACTTGTGCCCTAATTATTAAATGATTCACTGATATAATTATGTGTTTTATGTTGAGCTACTGATAAACTGATAATTAATAATGCTGCTTAGACAGATAAATCACTTTTTCCAAAAGAGTTGTTTGCTACATTTGTACTTTTGGTCATAATTAATATTCCATCGGATTTGGATGCAAGCTGTGAGGACTGTTAATTGAAAAGGACTGTGGTTTTCTGGGGGTTATCATGCTCTCTGCAGAAAGCAGACTTTTCTAGCCTTTAGAGGGCGGCACTAGGATGCCAGCATCCAAGCCCTGACACTACCTCTAAAGGGAACACCCTGCATGAGCCCTGCTGCGCTGGAAGTTTCTCCCTAAAATGGGTCTCCTTTAGGGCAGCTGGAGCTGAGCACCCAGCACTGCCAGGCAAGAGACTCCTCAGCCTCTTCACCACTCACCTGCACAAATTCAGTCCCTGTGACTCAGAAAGTCAGGAGACTGGCAGCGGCTTGGGGATGTGTTTCCCAGAGGCCTGTATTTCCCTTGTATGACATTACTGAGGCAACTGGTACCACCGAGGGCAGCTGCCTTCCCCAGCCCTTATAAAACTTCCAAGTCTGCACTCAGCACCTTAATCCCCGACATACCTTGAAACACCACAAGTTGAGCCAGAAAGGTGGATACTTTCTCCCTTCGTGTGCATATGCACATAGAGAGGCAATGTCCAGCCCAAAAAATTATTCATTACTCAAGCCATCATCTTTACCAGCCTACAGTTTTCTCCCAAAATAGAAGGTAAAGTGCCTGCAGAGCCTGGGTCGGTTGTACCTTGTACCACTGCATGAGCTATTTATCACAAAAAGCTTTCGGTCAAGTTAATTCAAGATGTGTCTTGACGTACTATCATTTAAAACCAGGACTATAACTATAAGGAAGATCATTCTGGCAAGTGTTAAAATGCATTACCTTAAATCATATCCTCTTACACACAGCACTGTAAAGTTTGAATACATTAAACTTCTATAGCTTCGGTTTGGTAGGCTTCACTTCGGAGAGTGAAGACTACACGTGTTTCTTCGCTAATATCTTGACAGGCAATATTTGTGATTGTAGCTCATATCCACATGGGACTTAGAGACATCCCGAGCCCCTTAGAATCAGAAATTGAAGTCATAATATTTACCCAGGTCCTGTGCAACACATCTAAAACCTCAATAGCCAACACAAAAACTGTGTGTCTCTTTCCTAAAACAGCAGTGAGCAGAGGTCAAAGACCTTGCCCAAAGACAAAAGCAGGATCTGTGGCAGAACCAGAAATCAGGTAAACTCTCCTGACAAATATGCCCATGCTTTCCCCACATGAGAAGCATTGCTACAAACGCTTTTAGTCTCTTGTATTTGGGGATTAGTGTTCTTATTACTCCTGTGAGAGGTCTTATATAAGGACAAAGAAGACAGATTGATATTGAAAAGTTTGCCAGCCAAGTGAATAAAATTGTTTAAATTGATTACTATATTTAGACATTTATTTGAACATTTGAATGACCTCCTCTTTCAGATTTATGGCATGGCAAGGACAGACAGATGGAAATACAGACTGAAGAATGAAACAGAAAAATAACTATACGTAGCTCATCACAGCTAAATTTCCAGATGTTTCTTGAAATTTGACACAGAATTATTTTTTTTCCTGTAAAAACCTGATGGTCTACAAACAGCTTTCTCAGCCTATGAAATCTGTTGCAAAAGGGAAAATGTTTCTCATTCCAGCTTTGGATGAAAATTTGACATTTCAAAACATCGACATACAGAAATCCAGGGAAGAAATCTATGAATGTATTCATAACTCTACACTGAACTGATTACATTCCAGCCTTTTGGTTATGAAAAATTTTCTCAGCTCATAAAATGCACAAATGAAATACTTCCACCATTACAAAACGTTTTATCTAAAATATTTCAAAGGTGAATAATTATTAAAAATCCCTACCAGCTTCAGACAAATCAAGATGTTTGTGTGGGAAACAAAATCATGGCTCCCAGAAAAAAATTCCCCTCCAACTCTGCTGGGGGCCAATGTTTAAAACACTTAGAAACGAATAGAGTAGCCAGCGCTGATGGGAGCAAAGAGGTCGTCCTCAGAGATGCACGAGCAGCTCTTTCACTTTTAAGTGAATTTCTGATACAAATTGAAATGTTTGACCCAATTAAGTTCCTTCTGCTCAACACCTTCCAGCTGTACTGCGAGCTGGGGGACTGTGAAAGATGGATGGTATTCACCAAAGTGAACAAGGGCTCTTCTGCTTAGGCAGAGCTCCTAATCCTATGGGCTGATGGTTTCTGAGACCTTCAGATGCTATGACTATAATTAGACAACTGTGCTAACAGTGAGAACTGTACAATCTGGCCCAGAGCGAGAGACAGTACATGTTAGTTGTAAAATGTGACTGACTCAATGCTGCCGCAGGAACCTTAATACCTTAATTTTTTGCGTTTCTTGGCTGTTTTTAATGTTAACTGTGCAATCTTAATGGGATTGTAATGAACTCCTTTGCTAGACTGCATTTGCAATGCCGTGCTACTGAATCTTTATTTCACACCTTATTAGAACCCTTACTGCATGAGGCTGCCCAAAGTCATCAAATACAAAGTGGTATTATTATGCAGACAGTGCAGCTTAGCAAAAAATGGCCTAAATAGTAGGACCAATGGTGAATGCCTTACAATAACTGCCTTAGAACAAAAAAGAAACCCTTCTGCCTCATTGTTGTACCTGCTGGCATTTCCAAAAGGCTAATAGTTATGAACTGCATTTCCAAGCAAAGTGTGAAATTTTTTTGTCCCCTCTGGTGGATGCTTCTATCGGACACCTTTGCCACAGAAGCTCAATAGGTTTTTGTCTTTGTTGATCAGTGTTTGCAGGCAACTCATGGAAGCCAAAACAACCCTCTCCAGGTCCCCTTCTGCATCCATGTGTCTTTCCAGGTCTGAGGACAGTGGCAACAGTCTGGATTGTGGAGACAGGAGCGCTAGGCTGGCATCAGACTCAACAATGTCATGAGAAGACCAGCAAGTCAGACAAGTCTTGCCCTCCATCTCTGTCTATACAGTCTTGCCCCCAACCCCGTGTACTCACATATGTGGCTGTGCAGTGGGATGGTTAAAGGAGTTGATGGAAAACTAAAGTGGAAAAAAAAAAGTGTTCTGTTTTTGGCTGGTAACTGCCCAGTCACATGAGTATCAAAGATAGCTAAAGCGGGAGGAGGCTGGATCTCCAAAGCCAAGGAGACTAGCACTGCAGTAAGTTAGGTGCAGACAGAGGTCAGCAGCCATGACACTACAGCCTTCGCAAAGGTACCCTACCTCTAGAAATACTATAAAGTCTTAAGTTCTAGGAGCTTTAAAGGGAGGAACTGGTGCTTAGAACTTACTGGAGCCCTTATGATTAAGCCCAGAACTCTGTGGACTGTTACTTTAAAAGTGCTCCCTCCCAAGCATGCTGCTTTAGAAAACTCCTACAGATATCATTGCTACTGCTTCTGCCTGATAATAAGAACTACCCAGATGTGGTTGGGTCAAATTATCCCTCACTAGATCCAGTGAGTATTTCTAAGGTGCATCAGGGCTGGATTTCCCGCATCAATAATCAATGCACAACTTTGGATACAGATCCCCACACAACTGCATGAAATAACTTATGCTCTCATTGTGACGTTTCCCCTCTCTCCTCACCAAATACTAACATTACATGTATCATATCCAGGCACGAAATATTTGCAATTGGAAATTCTGGTTTTCCAGATGCCTTAGGGTACCCCAGAGAGCCCCACAGAAGGAATCTGACTGGTGCTGGCTCTACGGCAGTGCAGGACTAATCCCATGGAAGAACTTAGAAATAGCCAAGGCAGAGCATAGAGCTGAAGAGAATTGACAAAGGATGGCATTTCACATTCATTAACAATGTGTCATAAATATGGTAATTGCTGATCTGCATTCCTTTTACCACTTGGGATTGTAAAGTGTGAATGAAAAGCAACTGCTGTGTTCGATTAACATTTTAAAGAGATACCATTGGGTATAGTGCAAAAATGAAGTTTTAGTTAAAAAGTAAAATATATGAAGGAAAAAATAAAGTGAAAAATCTCTCGTAAGGGTGGAAATATGCCCTTCATTCATTTTAGTATTTGGAAGAGAGCAGAATTCAACATTGGGTTTTATGTTATTCTTTTTAAAACTGAATTTTTTATAAGATGTAGATCCAAGTGCAACTCACTGCAGGTAAAAACGAGTTCTGAAAAATGAAAGTAATCTCAAAATAGAAGTGTTGAATCTGATATTGAGGGAAAACCAGCCATTGTTCTAGGTAAATTCTATTTTTACAGTGTAGAAATGAGCCCAATTAGATTTTGGATATTTTCTAGTTTTCTGGAATTTCTGTATATCCAGTCAGCACAATAGTTTTAACAGATCTGCTCCACATTCAGAAAAATCTAGGCAAGCTTATAATATCTTTGCAAATCAACTGTACTCTGGGCCTGTAATAATTATCACACTGTTAGGAAATGCTGCACAGACAGACTGTGTTCATGCTGTCTAGCTATTCAGTTTACATATAGTAAATCCAGCAGAAAGCTCTGGATAGATTGCACATGCTCCAGATAACCAGGACAAAATGATGGAAATTGTTCAACAGCGTCTCCTATTTGGAATTAGAGATTCTAGCAACCCATGGTAGAAGTTATTTGTGATTTTTGGCATTTTCTGTAGAACCCTCATTCCAGGCCATGAAGTCACTAATTTATTGGAAAGAAAAAGAAAGATGTAAACAAAAGCTTGAAAACCAAAAGAAAAATATAAAAAGCCACAAACACATATTTCATCTTGAAATAAAATCTGATTTTTAAGTCACTAATGACCTTTTACTTGGCAAAGACCTACCTCTTCTTCCCCAATTTGTTGCAGTCTCCATGGCTGTTTTACAGGCAAGTGCTGGCTTTAAAGGCTTTTTCAAACTGCAGAAAGTCTTGGATTTTTAATGTCTAAAAAAATCTCTGTGGTGATGGATGAGTGGGCCACCCACAGGTGAAGAGATCAAAGATCCATGATAATTGCAATTTAGCAACAAAGAACAAAACAGAGGAACAGGAAACTTTGTGAAATGAGAATAAAGGGAAACATATAAAGGAGCTAGTTACTACCTAGTTTCCTGCGTTTCTAATGAGTCAACTTGGTGTAGGATGATGAATTACCTGCCAGCTTTGACTCCACAGATAGAGCAGCATCACTCTGAACTGATATTTATCCACAACAAGGAAGAGATAAGGTGGTTGGTCTTAGGAAACAGTTTATTGCCACTTCCAAAAGTGGATATAAACCTGGGAAACCTGGGAAAGCTGATTTGCGTTTCGCTATAGCAAAAACAACCATCCTTTTCAAGCTTTGGAACAGTGAGAAAGCAGTGATTTCATACTGACACTTCAAGAAGACTAATGTGAGACATCTCCATTAGCAGTTCTGGAAAGAGCCTCAACAGGATGGCACCTTGAGGGGAGAGCGGATTTGAGCATGAACAATGTTATGTTAAGGTGTGCCACAGTCCATGCAAATCTCAGCCACGTGTTGTTGTTTTGCACTAATACCAAGCCCAAACTTTCCATGCTGCATCTCCATTCATTTTAAGGTGAGGTGTTGAGGAGGTCTCCGGGCAGTTACCTATGAAAATCACATCCTCAGAGTATTGCTCCCAGTCATCTGTTAAAGTCAGTGGCCCAAATATGACCACACGCACATTTCCAATCATCCAACTTCACAAGGCAGTAACAAAACCCATCTATATGTTTCTGCTCCAAAACTTCAGCCTTGATATGGCAGAAACAGATTCTAATCTTGTTGGTACAAATATCATGAATGTTACTTGGCTTTCAGAGTGCTCATAGTCTGGCCCTTAACTCTTATTTCTCCCCACATTCCTTAACTTTGTAATCATTTTTTTTAAGTTAAATGCCTTCAGGGTGAATGCTTAATCCTCTTTTTTTTTTTTTCCTGCAGCATTTCTCTAATGACCTACCCAGAGGAACAGTGAGGGCTAAAATATTTATGTATGCCGATGAAACTGTTCTTCTAGTTGCTGTTAATGATGTTTGCTTCCATTTCTAATACCCTTTCTCCCAAAATGACATGTATGATCACCAGGCTTAATAATATTCATCTCTCTCAATCTTAATAAAACTCTACTAGGTTTTCTATCTGCTAGCACATTTAATCCTTCTAATACCTTTAATGCACCTGACTGTCTGTCCAACCCAGGTGTGAGCAGATTCTAGTTTTGAACTTACGTATGTCTTTCTTTGATAAATTTACTGTCTAGATATTTAAAAATACCCCCCTCCCTTAGTAAACATACTGATGATTAGACTGTAAATAGAATTAAGTTGTTCTAGCAGCTGGTGTTGAGCAAAAGGCAGAGATGTGGATATCTGGATGAGTCCACTTATTATGTTGATTTAATGTGATCGTAGGCTTGCCCATACACCTTGGTAAGTAATGTCTGTCTTCCATGATTTTACTTCAGCCAGTTATGCTCTTAGGCTTTGTCAGGCCACTTGATGTCAAAGGTTCAGCAATTTGCCTCTCTTCCCTACAAAACAACCTGGAGAGACACTGGAATTGTCCAAAGATTTTTCTTCATGTTTGTTCTATGGTTGGAGGCAGTTCAAACTCTCACAAAATAAAATCTTTCTGAACACAGAAGAGCCAAGTGAGTACTACCTTTCATGGTGTCTTTCAGAGACATTCAAACATACAGCCTTAATATACGACATCTGTGAGCTCTGCAGTACTGGCCTAGACTACAACAGCTGGGAGTCTGCAGATGTGTTCTGGAGCAGAGCATGGCTGGCAGTCATGGGATACCGCAGAAGTCATCAAGGCTCCTCTTTATCTTAAATTCATTCTGTAGACTCAGAAACCAGCACAATTAAACTTACCACATGAGGAGAAAGTTTTAAGACATTACGGCTGATCTTGCTTTGAGCAGGAGGTTGGACTAGATGGCCTAGTGAGGTCCTTTCCAATGCAAAATATCATTTAATACTAAAGTGAATATCATTACATTTAGAGAGGATAGGGATTAGCATATTACTTTTGAGCACTTACTTACATTTCGACAATTCTGGAATCCTTTCTTAATTTTTAAATATGTATTTTTATACTGTATTCATACATACACACGCACACACATATGCAGGACAACCGATCATAGCTGTCACAGCAAACAGCTAGAATAAAACTTGTCAAGCGCTCAAGCATAATGCCACATGAGAGGAAAAAGAAGAAAAATTGAAACTACTGTGAAAGGGAAGTTGTGGCAAAGCAATAGGGATTCTTGCCTTGCAAGTGACAGGCGGACAAGATTACGAGAGCAGGCAGGAAGAAACCAAGAAAGAGGTTGCAACGGAAGATCAAAGCTTATTTTGTGCCCACCTGTTCTGGAGCAACATAACAGGCTCTGCGTAAATGGGATGTTAGTATGGCTGCTTAAGCATATTAGTCTTCCAGAATTTTTTCAAGCATAACTATAGCTTCACTTCCACAAAAAAATTCTGCCCAAAATAGGTAATCTTTTTCCCTTCTGTGTACGAGAAAGCTTGTCCTGAACAGGCATTTGTGAATTCACAGCTTTGGAAATGAAGTAAAACTTGCCATTACCTATTGACTATTCATTTCTACATGTTTGGCTTTGTGATCTACAGTCAGGCTTGCCAAGGACCTTTCTTTTGATGTTAAGGGGGTTTGTAAACATTTTGCTTCCCTTACCTTTCCAGTTTAGACTGGCAGAGACTATAAAGTCAGTTTAAGTGCAGAATAGCTGCAAGACCTTCTCCATTTTTGAATCAGGCATATTTTTCCAGTGCACCGTGAATTGGCTTCACCCCCATCCAGCTCAACCAGGTTGCTGTCCAGGAAGCTGTGTTGTGCCAACTTCTGTCAATTTTGTATTCAACAAGCACAAAGAGAAACCAAGTTTTAATGGTCCGGCCCAAAATGTTAATACCTGTTTCTTTGTCTCACACAAGCTCCACGTATATTTGAAATCTGGCCAGTTTTCACCTTAAAAGAGCAGAAGATGGAGGAGAACTGACTGTAAAGCAGTACATTAGCTGCAGGTTGCTTGGGACAGCACAACTGGCAGCCCCGAAAGCTTTTTAAATTAAAACCCATTTTCTGAAAACTGACTTTGTATGTTGTGTATTAAATAAATGAGTTGGGCATCTGACAACTTGCGCAGGTCTGAAAAGGTGAGAAAAGAATAAACCCAGTATCACACTAGCCTGCTTCCAGCTTCCCAGAGGTTACAGAAGAGTCAAAGTTATGTCTAACACTGGTTTATTAAAGAGAGTTAAAATTAGCAACTTTTACCTACTCCAAGAAGGAACACATGCGTTAGTCCTTAATTAAGAGGCTCCCTATAGTTGGAATGATCACACTGATTTTAGCAGTCAGCTCAGCTGGAATAAAGCAAAGGTCCTGAGCAACAAGATGCAGACAATACTGGAGCAAGAAGATGCAGTAAATCTGGGAGAACTGATAGTCTCTGGAGAGGCAGGAGTCAGATATTTTGAGTGGAATCTCTCTGTCATAGTAATATGAGCTGAAATGAATTTATTTGTGCAGTCCTGCCATTATAGTTGCTGTAGCACAGATTGGATGGAAACAACACCATCTCCAGATTAATTTTTTTTCTTTCGGCAATTTATTAAGCTGTAAACCCTGAACATTTTAATAAAAATACAGAAGTACAAAACAAAACTCTGTGTGGTTCATATTTTATCCAAAAACATTGCTGAATAAGAGACATCCCCTTCAGGGCAGAAAAATGCCACTTCCATTTCATATTGTACTTATTTCTCTAATATCTCCTAAATGATTATTTGCCAAGAAGTTTATTATGGGACCATCATTTTTCCTTCTACCTCCCAGCACAAAGGCTGTTTCTGCTTCTCAGCAATAAGAGATATGCCTCCTCTTCCTACCTTTTTTTTCCTTTTTTTTTTTTTTTTGTGTGTGTGTGTGTATGCACTGGCTAATTCAACCAGCATTATAAACAACAATTCTAAGTGCCAAGCAAGATGCTCTGCAAACTTAGCATTGTGCTCTTTTAGACCAGCATCCCCAGAGGAGTGACTTTACAGGTTATTAGCAACATCCACAGAAATGGCAACAGAAATCCCTGTCCCATCCTTCCTATGTATTATTCATAAGGCTGTAGATATGTCATGATAATTTATGGGGTAAATCACAGACTCCTCTCACTGGGACATAGTCTGTGAACCTTGAGGAGAATAATAGCAAGTTGTGGACATTGCACAATATGTATTAAAGTTTTAAGTGTCACCCCAAGGTGCAAGGAATATGCACTGGAGCTTCTCTCCTTAAAGAAACTCCAGACAAGAATGAAAAGAGACTATGCGTGTCATGAAGAATTTATACTGATTTTGTAATGTGAATATTCATCTGGTGGAAAACAAACTGAAAACCACGGAGGTGTCAGAGGACTTAGCAGGGGATAACTTTCCTTTACTTCTAGACCGGAGTGTAGCTGAGTGATGGTATGGAAATGCATCAGATCCCATTTTCAATTCATCAAATCATCAAGAATTGATTTTTCCAAACACTGAGGTGCCTTAGAACTGAGCATATAAATCTCTTGTGCTCACTTGAACTTCCTTGGTCACCGTAAAGTGAAATATAAATTAAAAACTTCAGCAATTCAGAAAAGTACAGCTGGGTAGTATACATATTTTTGTCTCAAAAATAAGAAAAGATCTTGTAAAAAGAAAAGGAAAACGTGCTTATATGTATGAAACATACATACACATGGAATTGAGTGACATTATGAAATCAATACACCTCCAGTGCTTTCAGGTCTTGGAACCTGTATAACATTTACACTTGTTTGGTGCCCTGAGACTTTAGAGACAGTAACTGAATGATGTAAATGTGTCAGTTCTCTGTCCATCTCTTGGACGCCACATGTAATTCCAGTCACCTGTTGGAAGGGCCACAGAGAAAGTACAGAGAGTAAGAGTAGAGATACACAGATACACAGAGGCTTGGAGTAGCTTCTTCAGGAAGCAAAATTAATAATTTTGGACTCTTCAGCCTGGGAAAAGATGATTCAGGAGAATATAGCAGAAGTCTATAAAATCACAAGAGGCACAGACAAGACAAATAGCAAATAATGCATTTGGTGTTTCCCAGCACATGACAACCAAGGAAACAATCAGGCAGCAGTTTCAGAGCAGACAGAAGAAAGAGCTTTCTCAGTCAGTGCATATTTGCAGTGTGAATATCTTTGAGGTGAAAATGTAAACAGATTCAAAAAGAAATTAAACAAATTCAGAGAGGAGAGGCCCATCAGGAGCTATCAATCTTGATGATCAGCTAAATACCCCAGCTCAAGAAGTCTTATAGTGCACTTTTGGGGTTGCTGAATAAATGTATCAGAGAAAGGCATATATAACCCAGTACAAGAATTAAGAAGCTTCAAATTAAACTAGGAGGCAAGCTCAAAACAAGTGTGTAGTTCTTCTAGGAGTGTGTCATCAGGTTGTGAAACTTAGGGTGTTACAGAAGCAAACAGTTTAATTGACGTAAAGGGGAGACCAGAAAAAATAATGAAAGGAAAGTTGATTGAGGTTTACCATTAGGAAGTCAGTGACCTATAAATGCTTGAATAATATTCAATGTAATTGCCATACAAACTTCCTCTGCTCTTACTCACTCCTGCTACCACCACTACTGAAGACAGACTCTATAGGATTTGACACCACACAGCTGCTCAGATGCTAGGAGTGGCTGTGTGGGTCTGAAGTGCAGTGAGTGGCAGGGGGGGTGTTGGATTGAGTACTGAAAGGATTTAAGTGGAGTTGGATTCGGTTTGCAACCCACAGAAGTCTATATGCACATCTGCCCTGTAAGTCAGTTCTCTGCATATAGGATGAAACTGCATATTGCTTCTGAGCATCAAGTAACGCTTGAACAAAATGAGGCACAGAGCTGCTGCAGAGGTCATTGCCGTAGACATAAAATGAAATATAGGGTAGCTTCTAGGAATCAAATACATCATAAAGGCAAGTAATTAAGAGGTTATGTTCTCTATATGGCTTAGGATCAGATCCATAAAAGTATTTGACCTCCTACCTCTCATTGACCTCAGTAGTTAGGAACCTAAATACCTCTGTGCGTTACGGCGTGGCAGTGCTGGTAAAGACAAAAATCTAGATAAACAACCAGCAGGGTGGGAACAACAACAAAAATCTCAATATTAATTACAGCAACCTGGGAGTTTCCTAATCAGTGGGCTTTTCCTGTTTATCTAGGAGTAACTTTGGCTGCATTTGTCTGATATAGATGATGATATGGCTCCATCTCTGTAACATTCTGCAGCCAACCAGGAGGAAAAGAAAATTGTCTGGTAAATGGCAAAAGCAATAAATATACCTGTCTGAGAACAATCAATTCTGGTTTGTCAGACTTGAGTAGATCATACCAAGTGATGATTTCATTGTGCTACTCAACAGTGAATATTCCAGCAACAGAAAGCAAGTGAACCCTGTGAAAGCTCAAGATTGACAAGCAATGCTCTGATTCTCCTCCCCACACAACCTCTCCAAGGAGTGAGACAGTGAAGCACGAAGAGGCGACTAAACATTTGTAATGCGACACTGCTACTGAGAAACAAGAAAAGCAAAAGGAAACAGGGAGATGGATGTTCTTGCATCTGTGGTCAGGCAGACGCATCTTGGGCTTTTCTGGGAAAAGGCACCAGAGCAGATACCCTGGGGCTAGCCATCACAAGTCATGAAGTTGCTTGTGATTTCCCACATAGTCCTGCTTTGCTTCATTCTACTCTGTGTTGTGGGCATCTTATCTTCTGCCGAATCCCAGCCTGTGGATCTGCCAACCTCTCCAGAACAGATGGTCCCACAGATAGTCTTTGCTGTCCCAGATAAATGAGGTGGCATTCTTCAGCCTTTCCAAGAACAGGGTTTTCTCCTCAGATTCTCCACACAGAGGGGATATATCAGGAGGTGCTTGTCCCATAGCAGTATAGAGCAAACCTCACACCACCTTCTCTGTGGGAATAACTTGAATGCATTCCCCGGCTGGGAAGTGGATGTTATCTTTTACATTCACAAGGCCTACATATTCACCAAGGAGGTCTTTGTCCTTAAGCTGAAAAATTCTTTGAATGCCAAATATTTGTAAATTGAACTATACTGCAATGGCAGTAGTTAGCCTAGCGACTTACAGATGGTGTGATATCCCCACCATTTCCCACTCAGAAAAAATCAAAGTATTCCTATTTTTGCAATACCTGTGAGCTCAGATATGACTAAGAGAAAAGTTCAGGAGATTGTAACCTTACGCTGAAATATCATAACCTTAAACTTTCCTTCTAAGTTTTAGCATTCTTCAGCATTGTTTTCATTCTCACATTAAGATGTTTTTGTGAAACTGGAAACATTGCCTTTGGGTTTCGCAGTTAGTCCTGGCCTCAGTTGTGAAGCTCAGTATCTTCCCAATACTTGTGTGCTTGCAAGGGAAGCGAGTATATTTGTAAGGTACATCTGACATCCGTGGAGAGGAAAAAGTTAGTTCTGCAGTTCATTAATCCAAACAGCAGCTCTTCTGAGCACAAAAGATTTTGTGGGTTTTTTTCCCCCTAGCCAAATTGCCATGCCCTGTATATATGTTCAGGTGTAAAATCCGCAAAAGGTAATTACTTTCCAAGAGTGCTATCAAGGTTCAGGCACTCTCCTCGGCGCATAAGTCTGAGGCAGCCACGCATCTCTCCAAATCTGAGGAGGCAGATTGAAGAAATATAAAAACTCTGAATTTCGCTTTTCTTATTTAAACACCTGCCATTTCCTCACAGAGGCAGTCTGTGCAGAAGTCCCACGTAAACGGTTTGTAATGCAGTTCTGAATCAAGCCCTTAAGGGTTATTAAAGTAATCCGTCTTAATTATAGTGAAAACCTGTTACTGGCCTTACATAATAATGCTTCATTTATAATTTCCACTTGCGTCTGCTTCCCCCCCTCTCATGCTTCCCTCTCTCCCCTACAGTATTTTTCCTTTACCTACCTTTGAACAGAATTACCCAACACCTTTGAAAAGTGATAGAATATTCTTAGAGTGGCAGGATGACCTTGTAATTAAGGAAGACGTCTAAGGAAAACAATGTTTTAGGTTTTCTTCCTAGTTATGTCTTTTGACCAAGGTTTCTTGCTTTATAAGCAACTTTCTGGTCATCCTTGCAGTCCCAGCCAACATCAGAGATGAATGAAATGAAATAACATAAAGGTTCATCTCTGCCCCAGTCTAGATACTTTTATCTATTGGTACTTAGGTTCTGTGTTCCTTTCTTATATTTGAAAAAACTGCTTATAATGCACTTAAAAGTAAAAGGCAAAATGTCATACAGTCCTAAAGAAAAGAGATTTTTACGTAAAGCTAACACGATAAAATAGACTTACAGGTGCAGCAGTATGAAATCACTGCTAGAATTAGTAGCAGGTTTTTAATTTGAGGAGCTTCAGCTTGGAGACATCCACATCACCACAAGAGGAAAGTTGATACCATATAGTGAGGTCAGAGAGCTCCACATGAAAAAATGATTGAATAGTAATTTCAATCAATTCTTACAAATCTATCACAGTTGAAATGAATTTGGAACCAAGGGACATCTTAATTGATCATTCCCCAAAATGTTGAGATGGGCAGGGAGCATCTAGGTAGTTTTTAGAACCCATAAATTATCAAGACAGTGATATATTAGTGACTGAATGAATAATGTAGAGATCAACATGGCTTATTTAAATTTAGCTTAACCTTTTCTTCCATGGGAGAGCAAGAGAAGAATAATTGAGTCAATTAAATTTTAATCTTAGAAATGTTGATCTGTAGCTGAGTTTGCCACAGTCTAGGTTTCCCTTTCCCACAAAGATGAGGCAAGGCATCTAAGCTTGACGTCTCCATACTAATATTGACTGTAATACGCCCAGGAATTATGCAAGGTAGACATTTATGTGTAGTAAAATTCTCAGCTAACCCCAGGAAATTAGTTTTGTGTTCCTCTTTCCCCAAGCATTATGTGTGTAAAATGGAGATTTCTTTTTTTTTTTCAATACAGCACATCAACACCCCCCCAAAAAAAACCTCCAAAGGAAATTGAGAAAATCCCTCTACCTGAAAAATATTATATATATTGGATTAGGTCCCTGCTATACAAGATGAAGGAATAATAGATGACTTAACTTTAATTAAAACAAAAATTAATATAAATAATGTACACGTTGCAATTGACTGGAAGAAATGAGTGTTTCATGAGGTCACCTGAATTGTCAAGAAGCATATTCCCTTGTGGACAGCTGAGCTCTCTGTCAGCATTACAATTCCTTGCTTGTTACTTTGTACAAGTTGAAAAAAAGACCTCACAGTTTGCGTATCTTTTTTTTTTTTAATTTTTAAAGCTAAGTAGCACGTCTGTTGAACAACTCAGAGACCAACTTAAACTGACAGAGCCAAATGACCAAAACTTTATGTGTTGTTACTGATGTTGCACACTCAGCACTGCCAGCAGTGAGGTCCCTAAACAACAAATACCTTTTGGTTGAGAAAGGCTCTGCTGTGCCTGATCCTATTCTATCATCATCTCAGCTGGGATAAAATGCAAGTCTTTTATTGAAGCTACAGAGAGGTAAAATCTCAAAAAGATAGCTATGAAAGCATTGCAAGAGCTTAGGACCCAAATGATAATACAAAGATAAGACTGTTCTGACATGACAGAGGTGGAGACTGCTAGCAAGTCACTGGACTGTGTTGTGCTCTGGCTGAGGCAGTGGAAAAAGAAAGAGGATTCTCTCAGTCACATAGGTTTGAAAAAAGGTGAGGAACGGCTATGAGTTCTCCAGAGTAGCAAAGGAGCAGCTGAATGCAGCAGTGATTCAGACCCATCTAGGAGCCCCTGTTCATGCCCTTGTATTGGTGATGACTCAGACTCTGAGGAACAGCTGAGTTATTTTGCCCATCATTTTATAAACAGAACAGAACCATCATTCTCCAAAGACTTCTGCATTAAAAACTGCTTGAGCAAAAGGGTTGCATGTGCTTCTGCTTATGTCTCAGTCTATATCTGCAAACTTCTGGATGCCTCTAGGTGCAGATTTACTGCCTGCAGAAGAAGATGCATGGGAGCAAGAATTTTATTCACAGATTTTGAAGCTGGGGTGTAAGTGTCGGGTGTGGCATGACCCAAGGCACCTGTGGCAGGCCCAAAAATACAACCCAAAGTGACTTCTCAGTTATTCTGCACAGAACACAAAATCTCACTCAAATATGAATGGAAATAATAATGTGGTGTCAACAGAGACACTTGGAATGTATATCTTCAGAAGCCTTTATTAAAACACAGTCCTAGCCCTCTAATCATTCTTCTAACAAAGAAGGATAATTTGCTCTTCCTTTTCAGAGTCTCATTGCATTAACTAGAATTTAAGAGATACATCCTCCCTTTGAGGAAGACATAGTTTATTAGCTCTGATAGCACAGGTAATGTAAATGATAGGACAGATTTTCAAAAAGCATTTAGGTACTGAGACCCATGCTTTTTGTCCCACTGAAATCACTAAAGCTGCTTTGGGAACCTTAGCAGCATAAATGCAAGGATTCAGTAAATCTACGTCTAAGAGTCAGCACCAAGTCTAACCATACTACCTAGGCTGCCTCTGAGTTCAGTGAACAGAAGGTTAAGCTCTCATTGGAGTTCCACTCATCTTAAACTGTTTGTAAGATAGAAGGAGAGAAATTGTCTTCCTGACAGAACTCACATTTCAACTTTGACAACAAAGAGAACATAGACAAGGAACTTTGACCAGAAGAGCAGTCCAATGTGAAATCTCCAGCAGCAAAAAAACCAAAAGATGGTTTATAAAGCTGATGCTGTAACCCTTGCAGCAAGCAACACAACATTAAATAGAGGAAAATGTTTCCTTAAACAAATGAAAGACTAATATTTTTTAAGTGACTTTAGTAGTTGGAAGATGAAGACCAATTGCCTTCCAGTGGTAATGTTACCTTCAAGGACTCCCTTTGTAGATGTATCTGAACAACGATCTGCTTTGTGTTGTAAGATCTAAGCAGTATGAATACTTAAGTCCTATTTTCAATGGGACCTGGAATGACCTTGGCACTGGGAAAATGTTTTATCTCATTGAACTGTAGCCCTAAAAACCTAGCGTTTTTGTTACTGTCCTAACACGTACTGTCATGATGCAAAGAGAAATCGTATTCCTTACTGCACTGCTGGTAGTCTCACAATTACCAGTGTAGCCAAATCCTTCTTTTACATACTCCTCTATCGCTCANACTGTAGCCCTAAAAACCTAGCTTTTTTGTTACTGTCCTAACACGTACTGTCATGATGCAAAGAGAAATCGTATTCCTTACTGCACTGCTGGTAGTCTCACAATTACCAGTGTAGCCAAATCCTTCTTTTACATACTCCTCTATCGCTCATTGGTAAAACAGAGAAAAGACAGAAAACAAACAGATATAACAGGTCCACCCAGCACCAGGCAGTCATAATAATCTGTTTCCTCTATCACACAATCTACAATGACATTATTTTTAACCTCAATGACCCATACACAGATAACTTAGCATTTCACACACAAGAGTTATAGAGGGAGTGGAAGCCGGAGGTGACAGACACAGGAAGGTATTTTTGGAAGAGTGTGGGGCTCAAATCCTCTAGTAGGTCTTAACGACAGGTCAAGATCTGCAAACAACCTTCCATTGCTGCTGCTGAGTTTGTCAGTCATCAACTAATAATGAAGGCAATAGCAGCCTTTAAAGGCAAAAGAAGGGGAGGCCAAAAGATTTGTGATGGAAAACAGCACTGAAGCTATCATGAGCCCATTGAGCATACAGAAGCATGTCAATCATTGTCAGATGCTCAAGAGATTAAAAAGGACACAAAACCAAAGTAAATGACTTAACAGT
This sequence comes from Steatornis caripensis, assembly GCA_013398225.1. Classification (NCBI taxonomy): domain Eukaryota; kingdom Metazoa; phylum Chordata; class Aves; order Caprimulgiformes; family Steatornithidae; genus Steatornis; species Steatornis caripensis. The sequence goes on from VZSC01011481.1 coordinate 346,127, forward strand.
GCAAGTCATTTAATGACTTACATGTCATTTACAATTACTTACCAGTGTAAGTCATTTACAACCAGTAAGTGAGAAGCAGTGGGAAGCAGTGATCCTGAGCTCTGTAAATGATTTACACTGGTTGTTAAGCCATAGGACTGCACAAACAACACCAAACAAAGCTCAGGATCACTACTTTTCCCTGCTGGTGGGTTGTCAGACTAAAAATTAGAAGGGCAGCTGACCCTGAAGGACCTAATGGACAAGGAGAGATTGAGAAGTGTCTGCACACGCTAAGATCAAAGTGTTGGCTACTCTCAAAGAGGAGACCTTTGGGAAGGTACATGCACCACCTTGCCCCACCCCACCACGTGATTCAGCTTTTGATGCCACCCAAGAGGTCTGACTTGCTGGAAGGTGAGGACAATACTGTCAGGGTGGATAGCTTTTCTCACCAGCAGCCGTAAGGGTACATCTGGTATGGGCTTCAGAGGCAGCCACTGCAGGCTGGAGAGAAGGAGGAAGAGGAACTTGCCCTTACTGTGCCACATGCAGAATTGCAAAGGCATGTGTCTTCACTCCAAGAGCAAAGAGTCTCTCTTCTGCTCTCTGCTCTGCTTTGCAAAAACTTCAGTCACACGCACACAGAAAAAACCCAAATCACAACATGCTCAGCTACTCTGCTCTGTTCAAGGTGTTAATAAATAGACAGTGGCTCCCCGAACAGACAATGTCACCGTTGGCCCCCATCAAGTAGAAGACATTTGGGAAGTTTTTGTTTGTGTTCTTTTTGTGCGTTCGATTCAATTTTCTCCCCTGCTTTTCCCTCCAGTTGCCCTAAAGCTATAAGAATAATGTCAGATCTGTCTCATCCAGTATCTGTGACAGGTACAGCTCTGCATGCATGGCCGTGAGGAAGCAAGAGGTCTCTCGGAATCTGTTGTAGCTGTCTGATGAGTGTGAATTAACTACATCTCCATCGCCAGGCATTTCAGATTCGAGAGAGAATTGCTGCTCAGTAGGATCCAGACTGTCCTTTCCCCCACCCTCCTTGGTTATTTATGGGCTTTATTTTCCTACATACTCTGTGCTGCAGCATTTGGAGGTGGTAGTGAGGGAACATGAGAGCTAGCTGCCTGGGTCAGCACTGGCATATGGGAACCTGCTGCAGTCCCGCACCATTCTGCAGCCAATACCACACCTCATGAACTGCTTAGATGCTTAAAAAAACCTTATCTCAAATCCCTCCTTCAGGTTTTCCTTTGCTCATCTGTTTACAATGGCAAAGGATATTGTGAGGTTAGAGTGAGCAGTGACCAGCACTTTATGGGAGAAGGACGGTACTGATTTTGTATAGACTGAGGAATAAGTCATCTTGTTCTGAAACAGCAGAAAGGCCTTCAGATTGTAGCAGCTTGGCACAGCCTGGTATTATGAATCACAAACAGATTTTATGTTCTTCTCCCCGTTTCCAGGCTCATGTGCTTACACCTGCACCCTGCATGGCTCCTTGAGCATTACCGCAATGCAAGAGATCACTAACAGCAGCATCGCCCAATGGTTAGTTCCTCTGTCACTACCGCACTGCATGTCCAGGGGCTGCTTACAGGTTTTGTCTTATCTCTCCCTCTACCTGTTACAGTCCATATTAGGGGAGTTAGTTGTCCGTGGCCAGCGCAACGATGTTGTTCATCTGGTTGTCACCAGAAAAGCAGATGGTGTTCAGTACTTCACGTGAAACATCCAGTGGCTCCAAACTGGGGCCTTTGAATGTCTGGAGGTCCCTGGAATCCACAGCCAAAAGCAACACCAAAGATGGGTGCAGTCAGGCATCTGGACTTGATCCCCCAGAGAAGCCCCTTCAGCTAAGGTTGAATCTCTCAAAAGTCTTCATGGTCTAAATGAGGCTGTCGCTAGGCTGAGTGCTGCAGATGCTCTTGACATTTCAGGCTTTCTCTGCAGTGACAGACAGTGTGTTTGAGAAAAGCTCAGGTGCAGAGGGGTGGGCAGTTTTTCCTAACCCAGCTGCGCTGGTTTTTCAGTCTCCGTTTGTTAATGGAACTTGAGAGCAAAAAAGACACAGGTAGTTCTTCATTAAAGTCATCTGCTCTCTCTGTCTGTTTATTTCCATTTTTAAAAGGCCACCTTCATAACTCAGAGCAGCCTGCCCTCCTTGCTTTTACCAATGAGAATTTCAAGCAGGCTTCCACTTTATCCTCTTTCCAGACTAATACATCCTCGATTTCAAAACACCACTCTGCACTCTGCAGGGCACAGGGAAAAATTACAGCAAAGGGATGCTCTGTATGAAGAAAAGATTGATGCTTTCCAGAAGCATAAATATACAACACACAGGCTACAACTTTTGGCTTTCCTCAACTTAGCCCAAGATCTTTTATTGTAAATTTATGATTGCATCTTTAGTACCAAGAGTAGCTTCTTGGTCCTTTTTTTTTCCCCAGCTGACAGATATCTTCCCACATCTTTTGCTCCTGGAGCTGATTTAAAGTTGTCTTTGCCAGTCAAATTTAGTACTCACTCATTCCAACACAACTGAAAGTAAGGCCGGGTGTGGAAAAGCAGATTTGAGTTATGTTGTGCAGCTTGTCTCTACATGACTCCTGCCAAGGATGCACGGTAGTTATATCGTCTGCTTCAGCTGGTGTCTTGCTGTTCTGAATAAAAGAAGGAATCTACCAATAGGGAAGGTTTTAATTTGGGATTTTGTTTGTTTGTTTGTTTGTTTCTTTTCTTCTTAAGCATTCCACAACATCAGGTACAGCTGATTTTAGAAGAAAATTGCCCAGGTCCTAGGTAATACGAGGACAAGCCTAGATTAAGAAGTAATGTATGTCATCTCCCGTGTATGCTTGCTAACCTGTGCTTGGGGACCCTGTGAACTCTGCATGCGAGCAGAGAGGAGCTGCTCATCTCACATACACACCTTGTTGGGGAGAAGTCAACTCAGAGGTACATAGTACGAAAGCAATGGGTAAAGCAAACAATCCCTTCCCTCCCATACAGCCTCAGCTTTTGCAGTCTGCTCAGCAGAAATTTCCTGAGCCAAAGGATGTATGCTTATGTGTTAATAGCCTTGGATGGATGAATGTCTCTAACTGTTTGGGGCTTTTGACCCATTACTAATTGGTAATATTTGTAGCAGATGCAATTAGTGTTCCACAGCTGAGCTCCATGCTTTTCTGCAGCTTTCTTTTATCCCTGCTTCTTGACTGCTCCACTGTGTTTTGGTGAATTCCCTGTTTTCCCTCTTCAGGCTTCTCATCATGAGATACCTCTATCAACGGTCCAACTGTGTCACATCAGTTCCACATTTTTTTCTTTCCTTTTAGCCCTAGACACCTGGGAAGGGTCTGGATCTCCCCACGATGGAAATATGTAGAGAATTTCCCCATGGGAAAGGAAGAATTATTCCAAGGAAAGAGCAAAATTCAACCCCACAGAAAAAAAATCACAGTACCCTGGGAGAATACATCAGAAACATGGGACCCCCCCAGATGGGTTAGGGCATGGATGGATGCCATTCTGGCATCTCACCATCAGCAGTGTTCCAGGTGTCTCAGGCTCTCCTTGGACAGTAGAAATATCTAGCAGCTCTAAGCAAAGCCAACTGCAGGACTGCACCTCTTTTGCCAGCCCTCACAATCTGCTGCCAACTGCCGTTGCCAAGGGACCATCTCAGCACCATGCCCATCTTCTCAAGGCGCTAAGCACAGTGCTACATCCCCAAGCCTGGCAGGCTATGACAAAACCAGATGGAATGCACAGCTGATCCATCTACAGCTTTCTGCCCCGTGCCATCATGGCTGGGCGCAACCGTCCTTTGTAACACTTGCAAGAGCAGTTTGTGGTAACAGATGCCTCCCATAGACAGGTCAACTTTCTTAGAAAGTGCTTGGTACTTTCTGTAGAAATATTGCAAGTTAAATTCAGGCTGAAGCAGACAGTTTGTATGGAAAAAAATGCGGTCCTAATTTTGGGCTAAAAATATACACACCTGGGAATTGTGCATTGTTGTGGAAGACATTAAGGAATCTAAGCCAGATAGTGAACTCCTACAGACACCTTCCATTAAAGGACCAAGCACAAATATCATATTTTTTCTTTTCATTTTTTTTCTTTCATTCAGCACTAGTTGATTCCTTACAACATAGCCAGGTATTTTTCATATTTCATATTTATGGCAGGGTGTTTTGCTCCCAGCCCATCTCTACTAAGCAGATGAGAGAATAACCCTTCAGTTTCCTGCTTTAGAGTCACTATAAGGAAACTCATAATTCAGCCTTCATGTACTGTAAAGTTCTGATGAGATTTAATGGAATTGTAAGTTCTCTTTATGTACATACTGGGAACCAAAGGCAAGACTGTGAATTCATTTGCTGAGGGACATTTACAATCCCTCCCCACAAAATAAAGACAGAATGTTTTATACTTCTTTGGCAGAAATCTGATGCTTACTTCAGCAAAAAGTGAATAAATAATATGAGAAGCATAATTTCTTTCAGATCTCTTGCAATGCTTAATGTATATGTTATCTATCATATACATGAAAGCATCCTGATTAATTTCCTGAGAAATGTATACATGTTGCAAATTCCTAAAATGGCAGATATTAACAGTAAGGAGGCTAGAGAAAGTTCTTGTTCAGCTCTCAGAACATGTGTCCAGCATGAGGATCACAGAGCTGAAATGTTTGATCAGCTATTTGATAGCCAGGGAACTCATTTTTAGTACGCATCTGCAGAATGTCCCTTTGTTTCACCCTATACTCCCTGTTGAAGAAGTTTGGAGCTTTGAAGTTTGGGGTTTTGCTGAACGAATTTTGGCAATAAATCACAATCATCAAAGCAGTTCCTCTCTCCTTCCCAGTTGATTTAAATTGACAAAATTGTGCAACAATTGTGTAGACAAAAGGCTGCATATGTCTGCATTTTTCCTGTGCATTTTTTGGGGACACAGTTCAGACATGCCACCGATCCTGAGTAAATGGCCTGAATCATGCAGGGATATGCAGAGATAGGCTTTGTTCAATGGATAAGGTTAGATAAATGCATAAATCTGTGCCAGATCATTGCTGGCAGGGTTCCATCAATATAGATTCATAAACGAATCAGTCCTCCTCATCTGGAGGGCCTGGTTTCCTACAGTGGCAATTTTTGATCTTTAGAGTGTACTGAAACAACAGCAGCAGAAAACCAGCAGAACAGAACGATATCTCAGGCCTGGTTTGCTCTCATCTCCTTCCTATGAAAGTATATTAATAAGCAATTTGTCTTACACCACAAAGCATGCAAGAAGGACAATAAATTACCAGAAGATGTGCAAACCATGTTTCTGAAGATTAAAAAACATGTTGTTATTTAATGTTATGTGCTAACCTCATGATCTATGTTTAGTATGGATGCTTGAGCCTTTCCATGGTGGGTATTTACTAGGTCACTCTCTGTAATGGCTTTCTTTAACATTAAATTGGTCCTCCACCCACATTCTGGATTCCTGATGTATTTAATTAGCACTCCATCTCTAATCATTTCAAGGAAATAAAGCATAATGAGTGATCATCGCTTGTTCAAAACAGCCTCTGTGAGAGTGGAATTCAGCAGGAATTTTCTTTGAAGTTGCTAAGATGTTCAGCATCAGGTTTTTTTCTGATGGCAATATAGTACGTGAGTGATAGGAGAGCAAAAGGTCTATTGGCTGCATGGTCCCAGCAACAGGTTCTAAGTGAGAAAATGTGGGACGTGAAGCTGATGATACTGAAGTATATCTGGCAGTAATGTGACCCCAGAGCACATGCCCTTGTCTGACATGACAGCCAAGGGCAATCTTCGTCTCCATCCTGCTGCTGAAGGAGGGAGTCACGGAGAGATGCACTCTCTTCTGCCACTGTCTTTGGTGGGAGCCCAGAAACACACCACACCTTCCAGACCAAGGGGCATACCTTGGTTGTCTCCACTTTGGGGGATCCTCTGGGCTCTTTGGGGCAAGCTGGTTTTGTCTGTAGTGAAGACAAGGCAAATGACACAAGGTCACCCCAGCTCTAGTTCATACTTGGGTCCCCTGCTGTGGAGGGCACACCATGGAGCGGAGGCCATGTAAGAGCTATCAATCAAAGAGGCAATGCGGACGGTTGGAGGAGCAAGAAGGTGGAGCAGCACCTCGAGAGAGACGACACAGTTTAACCAACCTGCCTTGGATGATAGTGGGAGTGTGTGAGAGCAGAGCCCAGACCTCAGGCTCCAGGCAGTGTCTGAGCAGCAATCCCCACAGCACGGGCGCTGGCAAGGAGCAGAATTTGCAGATCCAAGAGGCCAGCTGAAGTTCCTAGCACTGCCAAGATGGAAGAAACCTTTTTATCCAAAGCTAATACAGCTCACTAGCAAAAGGTTCAAATGTAGTGCAGTAATTACCCCGTGTTGCTTATTCAGTGCTGTTTTTTCTGTGCTCATTCAGGTTTGCCAAGACAGCCACGTTCCAGAGAGGGGAGATTTGGAGAAAAGCAAGAATTTAACATCACATTAAGAAGCTATTTACTGAAACTGTACAATGCCGACTGACACTTGGCACGAAGCAATGCCGACTGACACTTGGCACGAAGCAAAACTGACTGTATCTCGTTGCCTAAATGCTCAGACTGATAATGGTGTTTATCTGTTGAGTACAATGCAAATTTGTAGTGCAGGGGACAGCAGAGGCTTAAAGTGCAGGGTGTTCTGTAGCAAACTTAAGCTATTTTCAAGGCTTCAGATTTGTGAAACAGTTTGCTTCAATTGCTAGGATATAAAAGCCCTATTAATCATAGAATCATAGAATCATAGAATGGTAGGGGTTGGAAGGGACCTCTAGAGATCACCTAGTCCAACCCCCCTGCTAAAGCAGGTTAGCCTAGAGCAGGTTGCACAGGAATGAGTCCAGGCGGGTTTTGAATATCTCCAGAGAAGGAGACTCCACAACCTCTCTGGGCAGCCTGTTCCAGTGCTCTGTTACCCTCACAGTAAAGAAGTTCCTGCTCATGTTCAGGTGGAACTTCCTGTGTTCCAGTTTGTGCCCATTGCCCCTTGTCCTGTCGCTGGGCACCACTGAGAAGAGTCTGACCCCATCCTCTTGACA